>JASEKS010000232.1:0-172090 GCA_030770415.1 Pleoardoris graminearum
TTATATTATTATATTATTATATTATTATATTATTATATTATTATATTATTATATTATTATATTATTATATTATTATATTATTATATTATTATATTATTATATATATATATATATATACTAATTAAATAAATAGTATAGCTGTAGTGGCTTAGGGCGACTAAAAGGGGTTTTAAAAAAGAAGGAGTATATATATACTATTATACTTAATGTGTCGAAAAAGTCAGGTAAGACTATATTATTATATAATATTATAATTATAAACCTTATATTAATATTAATTTATATTAGTCATTTTAATAAGATAACCCACTTATTTATAAAATAATGGACGTTTTAAACTAGTTTAAGAATAATTAAAATATATATTTTTTTATTTTGCCTATAGAACTATTTTAGTCTATATAAAAAATATATACAGTTATTTAAAATCTAGACTAAATAAAAATAAAAAGGCTATTAAAAGAGCTATTTTTAAAAAGTACAATAAAATACTATATAAAGTTATTAATAATTATATTTTATTACTTCCTAGTTATTATAAGATATTTATAGAATTTTAAGAATACTATACTAAGTACTAGTAATATATTATTTACTAGTTTATTATTACAAATTTAAAAATTTAACTCTGGTCTTAATAAAGACCTAGAGATTTTAAAATCATAATAAAATAATTAATATAAAATATTTTATTTTATTTAGTTATATACTAAGTAATTTGGTTTTATTACTCTAGACCTACTAGTTATTATTTCCTTATAGCCTAATTTAAAAAACCCCTTAGTATTTAGGCCTTATATATCTACTACGCTGTTATAATATTATATACCTATAGCTCTATAATATATTTAAGATTATTTAGCCTATTTTTATATAGAGTCTTTAAGTTATTTTACTACTTTTATATAAAGTTTTTATATCTATATACAAGTCCTATAATTTATTAGTTTTTATAATAGACTTTTTAGGACTATTATTATATACCGCCTTATATTTTAAATATTTAGTAGGTATCTAAAAGTATTTATAATACTAGCTTTTTATTTAATCTATAAGGCGTTCTATTTTATTATCTATACTTTAATTAAATCTTTAGTTTTTAAGTAATAGTTACTATAAGCGTATACTATATTTTAGTTATACTAGATATAATATTATATAGTATTAAGCTAAAAATAGCGTAAATATTATTTACGTTACTATATATTTATATATTAATTAAACAAATAGTGTGGCTGTGGTAGCTTAGGGCGACTAAAAGGGGTTTTAAAAAAAGGAGAAGTATATATATACCTTTATTACGTTACTCTATACTAGTTACAGGAGGTTAGTTATTATAACCTTAATTTTATTATTAATTTTATTATTTATTTATTTAATATATACCTTTTATAATACGCGCTATAAAAGTCTATATATCTATTATTATATAGGTATACATATACTCCTCCTTTTTTAAAATCCCTTTTAGTCGCCCCGAGCCACTACAGCCACACTATTTATTCGATTAATATATAAATATCTATTACTAGTAAATTGTCTATTTTATAGTTTATTAGGTATATAGGAGTCTAGTACTATAGTTAATAGAGTCTACTACTTTATATATTATACTATATATTATAGATATAATAATTTTTTTTCTCTTTTTTTATAAATACCTACTTAGTATTAAGTATAATAGTAGATATATAAGTATAAGTTATTATAAAGTAATAAATTATACTAAGCTATAAATCTATTAAGTACTATTAAATAGTTATTACGTATCTATTTTAGTAAATACTACTATTTCTAATTAGGCTTAGCGTAGTACTTTTTAAAAGCTAGTTATTAGTTTATATAATATATTTAGCACTCTTTTTCTTAATTAGGTAGTTACTAATAGTAACTTTATTATATAAAAAATTTTTTTTAACTTATATTAGTAATTATATAATTAATATATTAATATATAAAAATAATTTAAAAAATAATAGAATATAGTATATATTATTATATATATATAAATAAGCTAATTTTACAGCTTAAATAAAAAGTTATAATAGTTTATAGTAGGGTTCTAAAAAAGTTCTAACTTTACTAATTTTTAATTATACTTAAAAAGCTTACTAAACAGCCGCTAGATAGGTAGGCTAAATAAATTTAACTTTATTTTTAAAAAAGTATTTTTATTTAGTATTTTTAGGCCCACTAGTTAATAAGTTATATAACTTTAAAAAGGTATTTTTTTTATTACTCATTTTTTTTTACCCCGCTGTAATATCTACGGATTCTATAAATATTATAGCAGTAAGTGCTTATAATTATACTCTTTAGTAAAAACTTATTTACTATATAAGTACTAATACCGTCTTAATTCTTTTTACTATTTTTAGTTATACTAGGCCTATAAGTAGAGTATCTCTTTTAGTAGTTAATTCTAACTTTTTAATAATCTTTAGTACTTTTTATATATTTTTTTTCTAAATAGTTTTTAAAGTTTATTTTTTAGTTTAGTCTTTTTTTTATCTTTTATTACAGCGGAGTTACTAATAAAATAAAATAACTTTAAAAAAGAAAAGGAGATAGAGCGTAGTAAAGAATACGTATACTTAATTAATACTAAAAAAGTTATAAGTACTATAAAATATAAAATAGTATAATTAGGAAATAATATAGTAGTAAGCCTAAAAAAAAAGTATTACCGTAAATACAGAAAATAGTACTAATATATAATAAACTAATATATTAATAAAAGGGGCCGATAACTACTATTATAACCTATTAGTTACTTTTTTAATTTTATTTTTATGTAAAATAGAGATTATATTTATTTCTATTACTTTTCGCTCTGCCTACACATATAGGTGGTATAGTGTTTAATAATAATTAATATTTTATTTATAATTATAAATCCTTTCTTATCTATAAAGATAGTTAACTGTAAAACTAAGTACGTCTATCTATCTATCTAGCCTACGTACCAAATATACCTATATATATAGCCCCCCCTAAAACTTTTAAATATTAATTACACCTAGTATCTCTACGTCCTTTACCGTCCCTTGTCTATTACTCTATAGACTCTAAGCTCTAAGCTTAAAATATTTTTATTTTTACTACTAGCACCCCTAGTAGTATCTTATATAATTATATCTTATACTCTAGACTACGTATCTTTATTATAAATTTAATATTAACACGCTAACTCTTTATTTTTTATAACTAGTATAGTACTATATCCGCTCCTATTACTATTACTTTTATATAGGCTAGTACTACTAACTCTAGGTTTTTAAACTCTATAGCTTTTACTATTATTAGTATTATAATTTTATTTATTTTATTACTACCTATTTTATTACCGTACGCCTTATTATCTAGGATTTCCTAGTATTAATAAATACTTAACTTAAAAAACTAAGCGATTACGCTGTATACGGGATATTTAGTAATATTAAAGAGGACTTATTATATATTACTATCTAAGTAGGACACGGTAAAGATAGTTTATATATATATAATTAGCGTAGTAGGCGTATTAAAATTAATTTTAATAAGTATAATATCTACCGAGATAAGTATAGGAGAAGTAGAAGGAGTTTTAAATAATATTTTAAAAAATATTTTAGTAAGTATATTTTTTTTATTTAATAAACGTTTAACTGTGTTAACAGTAAGAAAAGATAAAGGAAAAATATATAGAGTATAGTAGTTACTACTACCTATATATCTCTCCTCTATAAATAAATATAGTATTTATACTAGAGTTTTTGTACTAAAGTTTCTGTACTAGAGTTTTTATACTAGAGTTTTTCGGTTTAATAATTTTTTAGGGGAGTACGCTAAGCGCGCTAGCGTAAAACGCTATACCTTTTTTAATCTAGTCTTATTTAAATTTTTTAATATATTAAGTATAAAGGTATATATATACTCCTTCTTTTTTAAAACCCCTTTTAGTTATTTTAAGCTACTACAGCTATACTATTTATTTAATTAATATATAAATATATATATTAATAAAGGGTTTAAAGCCTATTATAAGCGTAAAAAGGGATAGTAAATAAAAAAATAATATAAAAAAAGGTACTGTAATAATAGTAATATATTTAAAAATAGGGCCTGAGATTTACGTAATATTATATAACTCTATAGACTAGTTTTTAATATTTAATAAATATAATTTAACGCGATTTTATAGAATCGAAGCTAAAATACTAAGTAAGAATATAATAGTAATAGTAGTTACTAGATATATAGTAATAAATAAAATCTCCTTTAATTTTATCCTATCTCCTCTAGTAATATAAAGGAATAGAATATTTTTTATTTTATCTAATTTATAGCTAATCTACTTCCCTATATTAGATCGCGGTTTAAGGTTAAAGTAGCTAGTAAAAAATAAAAAAATAAAAGTACGTAGTAAAAAGACGAGTCTAAGTATAATAATAATAGCCTTTTTAATATAAAAAAAGTTAAAAATATAAAAGGGAGTAATAATTATTCTATAAAAAGTTCTTTATGTAATTATAGTTAAAATAGTTTTAACTAGTCTAGTTTCTTTTATTTAGTTATTATTTTTTAGGTTTATAAAAATTTTTTAGCGCTTAGTAAAGTCCGTTATAGTCTAGTTAAAAAAAAAAGATAAATAAATAAATTAGTAATAAGTACTTTTAATCTATTAGTAGTTTTCTGAGTAGTAATAATTTAAAACTATATAGTATATAGTATTAGTACTTATATTTACTAAAATCTAAATTTATAAAAACTATTAACTTAAAAAATACTAAGTAGGTTAGGGGCAGTTCTATTAATATTTAGAATAGTCTAGTTTTAAGAATACTAGAATTTAGATTAAAGGTAAGTACTTAATATTTTTTAATTAAAGAAGTATAAATAATAAAACTAAAAAAAATAAGCTAAGCTATAAAAAAAAAGATTTAATTTTTATGAAAGTTTAGAGGGCGGTAAAATTAGGGATATAAGTTTAGCTTAAATACTATAAATACTACTTATTTTAAATTAGAATAGTACTAACCTATTATAGTATAGTAATTAGTAGTAAATAAAAAAATTTATTATTAAAAAATTAGTTTAGGTCTAGAATATACAATAAGAGATATCTAATTATATATAGTTTTAATAAAAAATACTAAATCTAATACTTTAGTAAATTAAGTTTTATTTTTAGTATTACTTTTATAGTTTCTTTTACCCCTTTAGCTAACTTATTTTCTAGAATAAGAGTCTTACTAAACTATATTATAAAGTTTATATACGAGTCTCGCCTAATTAGTTTTAATATATTTTAGGTTTTATATTTAAGTTCTCTTACTAATACTTTCTATACCTTTAAAATAATTTTATTTACTTAATTTTTAGTAAATTATCGAGTTTTAAAGGTTATAGAAGTACTAATAATAATAGATATAGTAAAATATATAATAATAAAAGTAATAGTATATAATCTATTAGCTATTATAATAGATATTACAATTAAAAAGAATCTAATAATAACTATTTTAGTAATTAGTCTACTATTAGCTTTAACTACTAACTTTAAAATAATATTTATTACTATTATAACTGAAAACTTAGCAATTATATAGCTTATAATAAAAATCTAAAAATAATAGTAATTATTACAGGGGGGTGAAACAAAAAAGGGTTAATCTAAAAAGTTATCTTTTTTAAAAATTTATATAAAATTAAATAATAACCTTAAAAATACGTGAATAATACTGTTTTAAAGAGAAAATTACGGAGACTTTAATTACTATTTTAATTACTGCTTAGTAAGTATAAGTTAATAACTAAAATTACCTAAATATAGTAATTTTTTTAATCCTTTTTTAGACTCCTATAACTTTTTAGTTAGTAAATATATTTAACTAAAATTTTAACTATACTCTTTTAGGCCTAGTATAGGTTACCTAACTAGATTTTTAAAGTATATTAGTAATCTAATAATAAAATTATATTAAATATAAAAATAGTGCTAAGCCTTATATAATTAATAATTACGTAATATATTATTAATATTATAGTATATTATAATATCTTTTAATTTTTATAAACTTAAACTTCTATTTCCTGAAAATAGAGCTAAAATTCTTAAAACTTAAATACAACGTTAATTTACTTTTAAAAGTAAATAATTCACCTACTTTAATTACTACTACTTTAAATAAATCTTCTACTAGTATATATTATACTATACAACGTATTAAAAAGAAGGAGAAAGATAATTATAATATAAATAAGATTAAAAAAGGTAGAGTTTTAAAGTTAACTCTAAGAGATAAAAGAGTTATTAATAGAGACTTAACTAGAAGTCCTAAAAAAGAAAAGAAAAAACTATTAATAAAAAATAGTCTAAATATTATAAAAAGGACTTTATAATTTTTTTTAAAAGAAGAGGACTACTCTATTAATATAAGTAAAAAAAAACTAATAATTAATAAAGAAAACGCTAAAAAAAGATTAAAATACGCTAAAGAATAAGTAAAAAATTTAAAAACTAAAAATTTAAAAAAAATAATATTTTCTAATAAGTTAGCAATATAAAGGGAACAAAAAAATAGATAATATTATAGAAAAAGAGGTAATAATAAAGCTAAAAGAGAACTAGCTGTTAGCCAATTATAAAGTAAGTTATTTTAACTTTTTAAAATATTAAAATATATAACTTATTATCTATTTTTAAGCTATAGTTTTAGTTTTTTAATGTTATATATATAAATTATTTTATAGATTACAATCTTACCCTATAAGTTTAGGGTACAATTTAGATAGAAAGTAGAAGTAATTTAGTATTTATTAAAATACCTAATTCTTTTACTTCTTATACTAGTAAGGACTATATGAATAAAGTCCTTATACCTAAGGTTAAACCCTTAATAAAAATGGGTAAGTTATATAACCTTCTTTTACCCTTTTTTTTACCCCTTTTTAAATTATTATAATAATATATATATATTATATTATAATTATAAACTTTATATTAATATTAATTTAGGCTAGTAATTCTAATAAGATAACGTCCCTATTTATAAAATAACGGACGTTTTAAACTAGTTTAAAAATAAAAAATTATACTATTTCCTTACTTAGCTTATAGCCCTAATTTAGCCCCTATAGAAAATATATAGGGTTATTTAAAATAAGGGCTAAATAATATTAATATAGCTAATTTAAGTGTAGGATTAAGTTTATAAAGTATAGAGGCCTTTAAAAGAGTTATTAATAAAGAGTAGTAAAATATACTATAAGAAGTTATTAATAACTATATTTTATCTCTTCCTAACCGTTATAAGGCAGTTATAGAAGCTAAGGGCTACTATACTAAATACTAGTAATTTATTATTACTAGTTTATTATTAAATATTTAAATAAAGAACTTTTATATATAATTATATAAATTATTAAAATAACTATACTTTACTTATATAGAGTAATAGTCGTTTGTAATATTATAGTAAGTAGAAAATAATATAAAATAATAAATAATAATAATTATATTTTAATTTTAATATTTTAATTAATATCTCCTTCTCTTTACTATCTATATAATAGCTAGATAGGAGTTCTATATACTAGTATAGATTATATAATTATATAATTATAATTATATAATCTATACGCTCCGTATTACTAGTAAATTTATTTAGATTAACTACTCTATATATACTAGTAACTTTTTTTTTATAATAATATTATATAAATACTTTATTTTTTATATCTTTTTCTATATATAAATAATTAGTTCTTCTTTTTATATAAGTATCGCTTTATTTTAATATATTTTTATATAACTAAATTATAGTCTGTTATTCGCGCGTTATATAGTAATAAAAAATAAAATTATATAGTATATTACTACTTATTAATTAAAATTATAGTAAACTAAAATAAAAAGTTAATAATTTTATATATTACGTAAAAGTAAAAAGTAAAATTATAGTAAATAAAAGTAAAGAGTTATTATATAATTATTAAATAGGGCTAGTCTAAAGCTAAACGGAATAATAGTATATAAAAAAATTTTTTTTTTTTTATAATATTTTTTTTTTAGTTTTTATCTATTATTATCTTTATACATAGTTTTAGATATTTTTTTTTTTAACTTTTTAGCTATCTTTTTTTATATAGAGTTAATCTCTAATAAAATTTTTAAAATAGCTCTTGTCTTATATAGATAGTAGTAGTAGCTATAGTAATTATAATAGGTTATAGTTATATCTAGTTTTACTTTTATACAGGCTTCTATATCTAGTAGTTAAATTTAGGTTACTATTCTTATTAAAATAACTATTAATAGGGTATTTTTATTAGCTTTTTATATTAACGTATATATATATTCCTATATAATTTTTTTTATATAGTAATATTTTATAGGATAATAAGTACGCAGTATACTAGTTACTTTTATATAATATAGATATTATTCTATTTAGTAATACTAACTTAACTTTTTTTACTATAAAAATTATTTATTATAAGAATTACTTTCGTGCGTTTTTAGTATAGTTATATAAAATTTTAAAGGTATAATTATATATATAAAAGTATAGTAATAATATTAAGCTTTTATTTTTTATAGAGTATTATACTCTAGTAATATTTTAAAGTAATATATATAAGTTTTATATATTGTAGTTACGTAAAGCTTAATATAAATATTATATTTAAATTTTTTTTTTCCTTTATTTTTTTTTTATTAATATAAAGGAGGATTAGGGGTATATAAAAAAAGTAAAGAGTTATCTTTTATTTTTTTTTTAATTTTTTTTAAGTATAATATTTTAAAAGTTTTTCTTTTAACCTTCGTGTAATAACGTAAAAAATATAATATATAAAAAAAAAATATACTAACTAGTAATTTATGCGATAGGGGATATTTAATTTAAAATATAAAAAGTATATAAAATATTTTATTAGGCCTTTTATATAGGTAATTATATAAGAAAACTATTTAGTTTATTCTTTATAAAAGTATCTATAAAATTATTTTTTTTTACTATCTATTACTGTACGTACTAAGTTATTTAATAAATAGATTATTTAAAATATTTAAATTTTTTATTTAGTATTATAACTTAGTTTAGTTTTTAAGTATTTATATAAAAATATTATATTTTTAAATATATTTTTTTTATAGTAAATCTAGATCTATTTTTATTATACGCTTTTTACCTTTTTTTATAAAGAAAGCTTTTTTTAGTACTATTATATTATTTAGTTTATATAATATACGATTAATTATATAGTTTTAGCTTATAATACTAGTAAATATATATAAAATAGTTTAGCTTTAAAAAAAGTTATTTTTATTTTTTATACAGATAAGGGTTTAATAGAATATATAATTTAATATACTTTTTTTTATTTATAAGTACGGGGAAGAGTTACGTAATATATAAAAGTATTTTTATATAGTATAAGTTTAATAATATTTTAATCTTTTTATACGCCTTTACTAATTTGTAGTAAATAAAAAAATTTAATTAATTATTAGTAATAAAGTAGTTAAATAAATTAATTAATCTGCTTATACGGTAGATAAAGAAATCTAATTAACTATTAATAATAAAGTAGTTAAATAAATTAATTAACTAATTACTAATTAGTGCTAGGATAACTATATTTTATTTATATACAGTAATAGTTATGTATAATATTATAGTAAATAGGAAATAGTATAAAATAATAAATAACGATAATTATATTTTAATATTATATTCTCTTCTTTTTTACTATTTATATAATAGCTAGATAGGGGTTCTGCACGCTAGTGCAGATTATATAATTATATAATTATAGTTATATAATTTATACACTTTGTATTACTAGCGAATCTATTTAGGTTAACTACTCTATATATAAAATATCTAATTTAAAGTATAAAAAATATATAAAATTCCTTATTAAGCTTTTTATATAGGTTTAATTATATAAAAGAACTATTTAGTTTACTCTTTATAAAAGTATTTATAAAATTAATTTTTTTTACTATTTATTGCCGTACGTATTAAGTTACTTAGTAAATAAGTTATTTTAAATATTTAGATTCTCTATTTAGTATTATAACTTAGTCTAGCTTTTAAGTACTTATATAGAGATATTATATTCTTAAATATATTTTTTTTATAATAAATCTAGATCTATCTCTATTATACGCTTTTTACCTTTCTTTATAAAAGAAATTTTTTTTAGTACTATTATATTATCCGGTTTATATAATATATAATTAATTATATAGTTCTAGCTTATAGTACTAGTAAGTTTATATAAAATAGTTTAGTTTTAAAAAAAATTATCCTTATCTTTTATACAGATAAGGGTTTAATAAAATATATAGTTTAATATACTCTCTTTTATTTATAGATACGGGGAAGAGTTACGTAATATATAAAATTAGTTCTATATAATATAAGTTAAATAATAATTTAACCTTTCTATACGCCCTTACTAATTTATAGTAAATAAAAAAATCTAATTAATTATTAGTAATAGAGTAGTTAAATAAATTAATTAATCTACTCGTATAGTAGGTAAAGAAATCTAATTAACTACTAGTAATAGAGTAGTTAAATAAAATAATTAATAAACTACTAATTAGTATTAGAATAACTATATTTTATTTATATAGAGTAATAGTTGTCTATAATATTATAATAAATAAAAAACAGTATAATATAATAAATAATAATAGTTATATCTTAATTTTAATATTTTAATTAATATCTCCTTCTCTCTGCTATCTATATAATAGCTGGATAGGGGTTTTACACACTAGTGTAGATTATATAATTATATAACTATAGTTATATAATTTATACGCTCCGTATTACTAGCGAATCTATTTAGATTAACTACTCTATATATATAAATAATATATAAATATATAAAAATATTTAATATACTAATAAAACTTAGTATCTATTATTATATATATAAAAATAAGCTAATTTTATACCTTAAATAAAAAGTTATATTAACTTAAAGTAGGACCCTAAAAGTTTTCTATATTTACTAATTTTTTTTACCCCTAAACCCCTTGGTAAGCAGCCCCTAATAGGCTAACTAGACTATCCTAGTCTTTCTCTTTAAAACAGTATTTTTTTTTCGTATTTTTAGGCTTACTAATTAGAAAGTTATATTATTTTAAAAAAGGTATTTTTTTTAATTAACTCTTTTTTGTTTCACCCCCCTGTATAATAATTTAAAATAGTTTACAGTTATTAAGTAGTAGGTAAGTACTAGTTTTAATTCTTTAGCTTATATCTAAAAATAGTAGGCTTTAGTATTTATAAGAAATTTACCTATAGCTTATCGCGGCTTTATAAAGCTCGCGAAGTACGTTAATTAATCTATAGCTTATTTAATAACTTTAAAATCTATTTAAGAATATACTCTATAGGTATTATATAAAGATAAGTACTATAGCTTTTTTTTTTATTTTTTTTTTAAAAAAAGGCTAATTTTTAACTTATCTGCCTAATTAAAAAATAGTTATATAGAGCTCTCTTTTTATTATAATTTAAAACGTCTCTCTTTTATAATTTTTTTTTAAATTTAAAATTAATATAACTAAATAATATTATATTTAAATTAGTAACTTATTTAATATAATTAAATCTAGTTTACTATACTAATATTTATATATATATATAATTAGAGAATCGTTATATATATACTTTTTTATTATACTTTAAAATAATATTTTTATATAATCTATATTTTTTTTTATATTTAAACTTATATTAGTATATAAAGGTATATTAAATTATTAATTATTATACTATTAAGATTTATATATACGTTTTAATTAAAAGTTAATATATAACTAAGTTACTAAATTAAACATTTAGAATTTTAAAATTATTATATAAAGAGAGGTAAAGTGTAGCGTTAAGATACCAGTCTAAAAAAAGTATAGGTAAAAAAAAAATTATTTCCCTAGATATAGTTAAAAAACTAAGTATATATAAAAATTATAAAAAAATATTTATTTTTATTTTAGTTAGTATAAAATTTAAACTTATAACTACGGTATATAGCTTAGCGTACTTAAGTTTAGAATACTAGTAAAAGACTACTATTATTTTTACTCTTTTTTTTTTCTTTAGGCTAGGCTACTATAGTATTATTATATTATAATACGTCTACTCTACTATATTATTATTAAAATTATTATTAAAGTTATTATTAAAATTATATAATAAAATATAGTATATTAACATAGATACTAGTATAGTATTTATTTTTAGTAGTTTATAAAGTATAATTAGCTAATATTTATTATAAATATATGAACAGTAATTTTCCGGTCTCGATAAAGATCTAGAGATTTTAAAATTATAATAAAATAATTAATACAGAATATTCTATTTTATTTAGTTATATACTAAGCTATTTATTTTTATTACCTTAGACCTGTTAGCTATTATCTCTAATTTAAAGAATTCCTTAGTATACAGGCGTTATTTACCTATTACGCTTTTATAATATTATATACCTACAGCTTTATAATATACCTGGGGTTATTTAGTTTACTCTTATATAGATCCTTTAAGTTACTTTACTATTTTTATATAAAGTCCTTATTTAACTATAAAAGTTTTATAAGTTATTAGTTTTAGTAGTAGACTTGTTAGAACTATTATATATTATCTTATACCTTAAGTATCTAGTAGGTGTCTAAAAGTACTAGTAATACTAGCTTTTTATTTAATTTATAAGGCGTTCTGCCTCGTTATCTATACCTTAGTTAAATTTTTAGCTTTTTAGTAATAGTTACTATAATTATACGCTAGTTCTAGATTATATTAGGCGTACTATTATATAGTATTATACTAAAAGTCGTATAAGCGCCGCTGTTACCTTATACTAGTTATAGAAGGTTGCTTATCTTAATTTTAACTTCTTTATTATTTTCTTTTACTTATTTTATTTATTTAGTAGAGTATATATATATATTTTATAATATATACCGCGAACTGTTTATATATATATTATTAGTAAGCTATTTTACAGTATATTAGGAGTATATATATTAATTATTAAGCACCGCCGCGATATGTACTATAAATAAATATTTTTTTATATCTCTTTTTTTATAAATACCTACTTAGTATTAGTTATAATAGTAAATATATAAGTATAAGTTACTATATAAAATAATAAATTATACTAAGCTACGATACTATTAAATACTATTAAATAGTTATTACGTGCCTATTTTAGCGCCACCTTTTCTAATTAGACTTAGTATAGTACCTTTAAGAGCCGATCGTTAGATTCTATAGTATATATAGCACTTTTCTTCCTAATTAGGTAGTTGCTAATAGCAACTTTATTATATAAAAAAAAAACAGTAATTTTACGTATTATAATTACTTTTAGGGATAAGAATAAAACTATAATAACTAAGCCTTATATATCTATTTATAAGGGTATATCTAATAATAATCTATACGTATAAATAGTAAAGATAGTTATAAAATACTTACTATTAAATATACTAGTATACGCTAATAAAGTTATTAATACTATAAAAGTTTTTAATATACTAAAAAGGGGATATTATAATATTATATACTGCCTATTTACTGCCGGAGATAAGAGAGATAAGTATATAATAATAATAATAGGGAAAGGTATTAAATTATACCTACTAATATAGCATATCTAAATAAGCGTTATAAATAAACCTATTAGTTTAATTATACTGTAAAGTATTAATCTGTAATAACTTATATTAACGTTAAGTAAAAGAGAAGTAATAAAAGAAAAAAAATAAAAAATAAACTTTATACTTAATATAATAGACAGTATATAGTTATAAAAAATACTTAATATAATAATATTTACTAAATTAATATATATAGTAGCTACTACGCATTAAAGGGAAAAAAGATAAATAGGTATATTATATTATATATACGCCTAAGTATCGGCAGGCATTTATATATTAACTAAATAGGTAGAGGATTTAGAAGACTATACTATGTATAAGTAAATAGTAACTCTTTAACACTATCTATAATACTTAGAGAAAAATTAACTTAATAGTTAGATATAAGGTAATAATTATTATTTATAACAGGTAAAGCCGTAAAGACGCCACTATTTTAAAACTATAAAATAATTCTTTTTATATAATTTTATACTAGTAGGTATTTATTTTAATATACTGTAATTATTTTATAAAGAGCTTTTTCCTTTTTTAAATATTTATTAATAATTATTATAATATTAATAATTATATAAATTATAAGTTTAAATATTATTCTTTTCTACTTTAATCTACTATTTAATTAATCAGTTTACTAGATTTTAGACTTAATTTTATTAGGTTTAGTTTATTACTTAAATAGACTAGTTAATTATCTAAATAGATTAGTATATTTTTATATTAGATTAACGTAGCAATCTATACCTAATTAGAAAAAATATTTTTTACTATTTTTATACACGCTTATTTTTTTAACTATATCTAGGGAAACAACGTTTTTTAGCTTATACCTTTTTTAGACTAGTGTCTCGACGCTACACTTTACCTCTCTTTATATAATACCTAATTAGGAAAAAACTATACCTAAATAGAAAAGTAACTAATGCTAATTAGATTATTAATTAAATTTTAGTATAGATTATTTAATTAGTCTATTATATACTAGTTAGGAATTAAAGAGCCGATTATTAGTTTACTTAGGAAATAAAACACGTTCCTTATCTAGTTATATAGCCTTAATAGTAAAGACTTATTTTTTAAAAAAAAAAAAATTTAATTATATATCTATTTTAATTACGAGTTAATTACGTAACTAAGTTATTTAATTACTAACTAATTATATATATATTTAGTATTAATTATTCTATTTTATATATAGTATTAAATTATCTTTTATTTTAAAAATAAATAATATTTAGTATATTCTAATTATAGGTATAGTATTTTTAAAACGATAAAATAATATTTTCTATAAAATTTTATACTTATAAATACTTATTTTTATATATGTTAATTTTTTCGTACTATTATATAGGATATTAAAAAATAAATAGTAATTAAAAAAATTATCTTTTTTAAAAATTTATATAAAATTAACTACTAAGTTTCGGTCTTAATGGAGATCTAAAAATTTTAAAATTATAATAAAATAATTAATATAAAATATTTTATTATATTTAGTTATATATTAAATTATTTATTTATATTACTATAAATTTACTAACTATTATTTAAAAAGTAAAAGTACGCCTAGACCTCGATCCAAGAATATAAACGTAGTAAGAAAACTTTATTAGGTACTAAATCGTATACGTAATATACTAACTATTATTATTATATTAAAAATATTTAGCCTAAATAGATCCTAAAGCTTTTTATATCTTTTACCTATTTTATATTTAAGCTAGTATACTCTATTACCTCTTTAATAAAACTTAACTAGTTTTTTATATTTACTTTTATATATAGTAAGCACTTTTATATATTTAAAATAATGTCTTTATTATACTACTAGTTCTTCTCTAATTTATTTATACTTATTAGTTATTACTATTACTCTAAATAATAACATGTATATACTCCTCCTTTTTTAAAACCTCTATTAGACGCCTATACAGTCACTACAGCCATACCCTTTTATTTAATAAATATATAAATACATACTATTACTCTAATAAAGTAACTTACTATATATCTTTAATAACTAGTTTATAGACGGGGTGGCACAATAGGTATAAATCTAGAAATACTAAATTTTTTTAAATTTTTAAGGTCTTCTGCGAATTAGGGGTTTAATTTCTCTTTTTATTATAGTATTCTTTAAACGCGTCTATTTTATATAGTAAAATATAAAGTTTTTATAAGTATAGGGTACTACTAAAAAATTAATATAAGACTATAAAAAGGTAAAATATTTATACGGAACACGTTATATCTATAAATATAAATAAAATAAAAATTATTATGTAAAGTTAAATAAGATAAAAATCTATTTCTAAATAGGCCTAGCGTAGTATACTAGCCCTAATTAGGCTAATAGACTAGTAATTTAATATAACTTTATTTAGTAATTTAGAAAAATATTAAAAATTAAAAAAGCTAGTTCTAGTTTATTTAGAAGATATAATACTTTCTTAATTAGTTCGGTAGTCTTAATATAAAAGACTTATTTTTTTTAAAAAAAAAACTAGGTTATAATTATAAATAGTAAACGAATTAGTTGTCTCTTTTATAATATAAGTAAATTATAATATAATTACTATCTTATTTATAATTTTAGACCTCTAAAAACTTTACTTATTTTATAGTAGTTATTTTTATTTACTAATTATATATTTATAGTCTATAGTACTATATATAGTACTATATATTATTAGTAATAAAGATATACATATACTCCTTCTTTTTTAAAACCCCTTTTAGTCGCCCCAAGCCACTATAGCTACACTATTTATTTAATTAATATATAAATATATAAATATATATTATTAGTATAATATTTTTTTATAATTTTTATACACACTTATTTTTTAACTATATCCGGGGGAATAACTTTTTTAGTCTATACCTTTTTTAGACTAATGTCTTGGCACTACACTTTACCTCTTTTTATATAATATATTATTAGTAATTATTTTATCTAGCGTAGATCGTAATAGTTTAGTTATAATATTAATTTATTTTATATATATTATATACTTTATAATATCCTTTTAGTATTTTTAATAATATTTTTTATAATATTTAATATACGCCTATATTATACTTTATAAATATTATATACTTTATAGTACTCTTTACGACGCTTAGTATAGACCTATATATATACTTTTAAATCTATTATATAGTATTAAAAGCGCGCCTTTTAAATATATTATTATAGAAGTACTATACTATTATTAATAAAATAATACTTTAAGCGACGTAATTTATACTATAAATATACTATTTTTTTTATTAATACCTGCTTAGTATTAGTTATAATAATAAGTATACTAATAACTGCTAGTATAATATATTAGTTACTTTTTTAACTTTATTTTTATATAATAAAATAGAGGTTATATTTATTTTTATTACTATTTACTCTACCTAAATATATATAGATAGTATAGCGTTTAATAATAATTAATATTTATTTATAAGTATATGTCTTTTCTTACCTATAATAATATAACGCGATACTAAACACGTCTATTTATTCATTTAGTCTATATACTAAAGAAACTAAAAAACTATATATAAGCTCCTCTAAAACTTTTTAATATTAATTACTCTAGTATTTCTATTTACTAAGGACTTTGCTGTCTATTATTTATTATTTTTTACTTTTTACCTATTACCTTACAGGCTTTAAGCTCTAAATTTAAAATATTTTTATTATTACTTTTTCCTTTACTATTATTATTACATCTACTATTACCTTTACTATTATTACTACCTTTACTTTTATCTTTACTATATCTTTTACGCTAAAAAGTATCTACTATATCTATGAAATACTTACTTCGCCTATTAACTCTACTATAAACTATATATAATATTTTACTATTTTTTTAATTTTTATATTTTTTTTTCCTATTACATCCGCCGCTAATACTACTAATTTAATATTTATAACTTTAATTACTTCTTTTATTAATAATATAATTAACTTATTGGGCTAGTATCTATTATTAAAGATAGTTATAACTTTATTTAATAAATTATAATTAACTTCTTTATAGGCTAATAAATAAATAAAATCTGCTATATTTAAAGAAATAAAATATTTATTAATTAACGTACTTTGCGAGTTTTTTAAAGCCGCGATATAATATAATAATAAGAACTTAATAAATACTAAATAGCTTATATATAACGAGGCTTTATATAAATAATATAACTTTTAAACTTTTAAAAGTTATATTTCTTTCTTTTAATAAGAGTAAAATATTTTATTAAATATAGTAACGCTTCGCTTATACTTTAATTATATATTTATAAATTAGTAACTACTCGTAATTATTTTTAAAGTTATTAGTAATTACTATTTATAATTATATATAACGTGGTTAGCTTAAGGGATTACTAAATATATAAACTTTAGGACTAAAAGAAATTATTAAACTATTACCTAAAGCCTATGTAACTAAATATTTAGTTTTTAAGCTAGTAAGTCTAACTATTTATTCTATACTCTTTACTATATTATTAATTTTTACTTAAAGGCACTTTACTATATTATATTTCTATAGTTTTTTTTATTTCTAAAACGTCTTATTTTTATATTAATTTTAGTTAAGCGCCTATTATACTAACCGCTTTTAGTAGCAGCGACACTTTAAGCTAAAATAAAATTTAAAATTAACTAAAACGCGATCCTTCTATCTATATATAATTTATTAATAAGTTTTACACTAATTTACGTATACGTAAACTTTTAGTAAAGAATAGTTTTTTTAAGTATATTATGCTTAATTATTTTAAAGTCTTTTTTAGCACGTTATTCTATATAGATAAATTCTAAACTAATAGAATAAAAGCTTTATAAAAGTAGGTAGTTAATAGAAAAGAGCTAAAAAACTTAATATTATTAATAGAACTAATAAAGCTAGAGATAATAAAATAATCTAAAAAGTAGACTAATAGAATTAGATAGATCTATTAGTATATATATAAAATTAAAAAAAAAAAAACTAAGTATAAACTCTAGAGCCTACTAGTATACGTAGAGTTAAGTATATATATACTCTTATCTTTATTTAGTAAATATTACTAACTAGGTAGTAGGTACTATAGACGGCGTAAATACTAATAATAGTAAATATAGTTTCTTTTATTTTATAAAACTACTAAATAAGCTAAATATATACGTAATTTGCTTTAGTAAGCCTTTATAGTATTATTATTTAGTAAAAAGTTTAACGGGTACTATAAAGACATAGTATAAAATTAAATAAAAAAATATTACTCTAAATTATATAATAAGTCTATAATAATATTATTAGTTTATTATATTAGTAAGCAGGGTAAAACGTAATAAAAATAAAATATAAAAGAATAAATAAGTCTTTTATACTCCTACTCGAGAGTAATAAGGTACTTATACTAATAAGTATTTATTAGGGTCGTGTTATTATTACCTATTATTAAGTAGAAGGATATTATAGGAAAAGCTTAAAAAATTATCCTAAATATAGCTTTAATATTAATTATTAGGTATATATTATTAGTATTAATAAAAAAAGCAGTGAAATTAGAATCTAAATATTTAAAAAATAATATTTTAAAAAATATTTTAGTAAGTTTTTTTTTAATAAACGTTTAGCTGTATTAACTATAAAAAAAAAGAAATATATAGGTAATATTCTACGTATCTCTCTTTTAAAGAATATAGTATTAGTACTAGACTTTTTAACTTTTTTAATTTAATACTTTTTTAGGGAACGCGCTAAGTATACTAGTAATAGTATAGTACTATACTTTTTTTAGTATTACTTTACCTAACTTTTTTAATATATTAAGTATAGAGTTATATATATACTCCTCCTTTTTTAAAACTCCTTTTAGTTGCCCTAATCTACTATAGCCATACTATTTATTTAATTAGTATATAAATATATATATAATAGGTATATAAATATAAGTTACTATATAGGGTAATAAAGTATACTAAGCTATAAATTTATTAAATACTATTAAGTAGTAGTTATATATCTATTTTAGTACTACCTTTTTTAATAAAAGTTAGAATAATGTTATTAAGAGCTAATTATTAAGTAATATTATATATATTTAGTATTTTTCTTTTTAATTAAGTATTTACTAATAGTAACTATTGCGGAAAGATACTTTAGAATTTATATTATTAGCTTATAAAACTCTTTAAAATAAAGGATTTATTCTCTTTTATATATATATATTACAGCTTTTTAGCACTTTCTTTTATAAAAATAGTCCCTACTTTTTAATTTTAAAATTTAGTAATTTCTAGCTTATTTTTCTTTTATAGTTATAAGTTAAGCGTTTTAAGAGTAAAGGAAGATTCTTCCTATATACCTAATTATTAGAAATCCTATTTTTTAAAGCTCTAATTAATTTTTTAATTTTTATTTTAAAAGCTCTTAGTTCTGTAAACTTAGTAAGTATTATTTTATGTATATACTAATAATAATTTATACTTTTAGCTATTAAATACTTAGTAAGTCTTATAACTAATAATCCTTTAAGTATTATAATAACTAAAACTATTTTATTTCTTTTAATTAATAATATCTATCTTACTAATTCGGCGAGCTAGCTAACTTAGTATATATAGCTTAAAATATAGTATATACTTTACTATATTTAGAATTTTATTAATTCTAATCTTAAAAGCGTTAATAATTTTAATAATTTTTTTTAAATACTAGAGCTTTTATATATTATAGAAGTATCTAATACTAAAATTATAAGAATTTACCGCGACTATATTACTAAAATAACTATATATTAAATCTACTTAACTAATTATACTACTAAAATAAACTAAGCAATAAATATTTAAAACTAAATTAGTATAATAGTAGCTTTAAAGCTTATAAGTACTACTTAAATATACTATACTATTAAAGGGGATATTTTAACTTACTTAATTATTTGTTTTCTTAAATAAGAGTTTTTAACTACTAATATAGTAGCTAAAAATATTATATAATAATAATACTATACTTATTTAAAGAAAGTAGAGTACGGAAAAATAGTTACTAAATTATAATATTATAAATAAAAAGCTCTTTATATAAAGATAGAGGTATATAAGTTTAGTAATATTTAAAATAAATTAACTATTACTAACTTTCTTACTATTATTAGTAAGAAATTAGTACCTAATTAGGTAAAATAGATATATATAACCTAAGTCTAAAAATTAATATTTAAAAGTAAAGAGCTCTCTCTAATAGAAGTAGAAAAAATCTTTTAAGTAGTATTATAAAATAAAATTACTAAATTATATATTAAAAGCTCTAGAATCTTTATAATACTTAGTAAATAAAACTTATTTCTCTAATTAGATAGCTTATAGCCGAAAAATAAGGGTAAATTATACTAATACTTTTATAGACTTAAAGAGTACTATTAAAAACCTATTAAGTACTATCGCCTCTAGTTAGTATTAATAAGTACTTATACTAGTTATACTACACTACTCTCTAAAAAAAATAAAAAAAAGCTCTTTAAGCGCCTTAAATTTAATAAATTTATAGCTCTTTATAATATACTTAAGTAAAAGGGATAATTTAAAAATAATACTATATAAAATAAGGGGTCTAATAAACTAAAATTCTCTAGCTTTTTAGTATATATAGTAATTAATTTATTACTTATTATAAGTAGTAAATTAGAATAAAGTAATAGTATATATTTTATATAAAATTATATATTTATATACTAATTAAATAAATAGTGTGGCTGTGGTGGCTGTGTAGGCGACTAAAAGGGGTTTTAAAAAAGGAGGAGTATGTGTATGCCTTTATATAAAATTATAATACTTATACGCTTTTTAGAAGTACTATTCTTAATAATAGTACCGTTTTATAGCTAGTAAATAATAAATTACTACTTATTTTAGAATTCTTTAAGAAATCTAATAGTATTTATATTATTAAAACTAAAATATAAGCTTTTTTAATATTTAGTATAGAAACTTAAGTAATTAAAAATACTTTAAATAGGCCGAATAAAAATTGTATAAAAATTTTTATATTAAAAAATATAGTTATTATAGAAGAATTTTATCTAAATATAGTATTTAAAACTTACCTATATAATAAGGGATTTTAGTATTTAGGTTTAAATAATATACTACGTATAGAATCTTTAGAATAGAATTTTATACTTATAACGCTTACTTATAAGTATAATTTAATATTTATTAAATATAAGTCTCTATCTTTTTATCTCTTTGTTTAGAGCGTAATACTAGTATATTAAAAATTTTATTTATAGTTAATATATTCGCGTATTAATACTAAGGATATATAGTACTAAAAAGTAAAATATTTAAATTAAAAAGCTTTATATACCTTTATCTATAAAGTGCGAAATATTTATATTTTAAATATTAAATATATATATTATAAGTAATACTTCTTTATATACGCAGTTTAAGTAATTTTTTAAAAACTAAAAAAATTATTACCTTAACTATACTAGCGTATTTTATAAAATTTTTTTAATATACCTAAAGGAAGGCTTAGTAAGTAATAAATATTATTAATTAAATATAATTATAGTAAAAAGATTTATATATAAAGTTTATAGGCGAAATTACTTTTAAAGCTTATAAAAGTATTTTTAAGCTTTACTATATAAGTATATACCTAGTATAAACTTAAGATTATAAAAATTTTTTAAAATAATAATATTACTACCTATCTATAGTATAAAAAATTACGTTTTAAAAAATAAATAAAAAAGCTTAGTATAAGTATTAAAACACTACTTTTTTATATATATAAGCTAAACAGCGGCGCTAAACGCGTTAGCTAAAAAATTATTAATAAAACTATTATTATAAGACTTAGTATAAATTTACTAAAAAAGTTTTAGCTAAAAATTATAAAAGTAGTTATAGCGTTTTATAATATTAGTTTAGTAGCTTTTAAGAGTATATAATCTCTAAATAAGGTTTTTTATAACTAGTTTAAATAGTATTTCTATTATTATAAACTTAAACTTATAAAATACTAAATAGTAGATCTATATCTAAATTAAAATAATATATATACTTATAGTTATTACGTATATTCTTTAAATAGAGATTACGCAGCTAGGCGTAATAAATATAAATTTAAAATAAATTTATATATTTATATTAAATATTTAGTTAGTTACGTAGCTTTTAATATCTATAAAATATAAGTACTATTACTTAACTAGATTATTACGACGCGTAATATTACGTTTAATAAAACTTTTTTTTATAAAAAAAAAAAGATTAGCCTATCCTATAGAAAAAGACTATAAAACTTATAAATATCTTATATACTATTAAGATTATAAATATAAGTAAGGCGTTTAATAAGATTTTTAAAACGTAAGCCTATAACTTTAGTAAGCTAAAAATTAGTAAAAATATTACGTAAGTTAAATAATAGTTTAGGGGTATTTTAGCGTAGATTTTATTTTATCTTTTTAGCTAGTTAGGTAAGTAAAGCTTTATATAAGTAGTATATATATAGACTATTAGTATAACTAGCTAATAGCCGTAAATTTATATATTATATAATATAGATATTAGTTTAATATCTTCTTAGCTTACTTTAGAGCCTAAAGAACTTAAGAGTATAAACTTTAAAAAAAATAAATATTTTAATATTTTTTTTAAAATGCACTTTAGTAAAGGAGTAGAATAGTTTAAAGTAAAAAGCCTATAAGATTAGAATTTTTAGATAGTAGGTAACAGAGTTCCCTCACTGCGTTCGTACCCCTGGATCGAGGTCTAGGCGTACTTTTACTTTTCGATTAGATAGTAGGTAAAAGCTTATCTAATATTATTACTTAAATTAGCGATATAGAGCTCCTCTTATTAAATAAAATAATCAATACTTGTATTTATAAAACGCAGGGACCTATAAGGAATTATAGTCTAACTATTTAATAAAACTAAAAATAATATAGGTTAAATTTTAAAAATTCTAATAAACTAGAAAGTAGGAATAAAAACCCCCTTAGTATTTAGATATTATTAAGCTCTAATCTAGAAGGTAAGCTATTATATAATATAAAACTTATAAATACTTTACTAAATAGCGTAGATAGCTCTCTCTAGTATAACTTTATAAATATATTTATTTTTAGTATAAATTTTATATAGGAAGAGTATAGAAAGTTTATAATTATTAATATAATAATTTAAGCTACTATATAGAATAAGACTTTAAAAAAATAATATTATAAAATAAAATTTATATATACTGTAACAAGCTTCTAAAAAAACTAGTAATATAAAAAGTAATCTTTTTATATTTACTTAGCCCGCTCTTTTACTAGACTATATATAAAAAATAAACTATACTTTTTAAAAAGTAAATTTAATAGATAGTTACGCGCTTTAATAATACTAAATATTTACTTTTATTTAAATAAGTTTTTATCTATAAGTTTAATTAGAATAGTTACTTTATAAAGTATAAAACTTACCTAGTTATTAGAGGTAACTTTTAGTTAAAAGATATACTTTTATTAATATATACTATAACGCTTATAGTACGCTCTTTTTATATAATTATAATAATTATAGTAAAATTTAATTTAAAAATTTTACAGCTTAATATAATTAGTACGTTTCTTAATATACTAATTAACCTCTTAAACCTAGTATAGTATAAACTACCTAATAGCTATAAGTAAAATAGTAGTTATATAAAGCTTAACTAAGCTCTATTTAGTATATAGGACTTATTTATATTATAGTATAAAAAATTTTTTAGTACTTTAGCTAAGTTTAGTTTTATTTATTTAAAAGAAAAATTTTATATATTCTTTAACATAGATTATACAATCTTTATACTTTTTTATATAAATAATATTCTACTCCTATACTATAAAATTTATTAATAAGAAACTTTTAAACTGCGTAATAAGCTTGTAGGAATATATAAAATAAAGATCCCTCCTAAGTAGGGGGCGAAAAACTACTCTACTTAGGTAATCTAAGTATAAAACTGTGTTATATTTACTAGAATTAATATATAGAGTTTACTATTACTTTAATAGTTTTTATTTAATACGGTTTAATCTAATTTTATAATATTATACTTCCTAAAGCGCTAAGGCCCTTAATATAAAATTTTTCTACTACTATTACTAGCAGCTTTCTCTAATATTTAATAACCTAATAATAATAACCTTTTTGCTAACTTTCTTTCTATAAAGATAATTTTACTCTTAATAAAAACTTTTAACGAAGACTCCTAATAAAGAATCTCTAGTAAAGTACTAATTAATTTAAGTTTCTTTAAGCGCTTTTACTAATTATAATTTAAAAAATTATATGCTTTAAAATACTACTACTACTACTACTGCCCGCTATAAGCACTTACGCTTAGTAACCCTTTTACGCTTTTATTTTTACTTAGTCCCTCTTTTTATACGTATATAAATATATACTCTATACTTACTCTAACTATAGCTTAAAGTTATAGATTCTATCCCTATAGTACGTTACTAGTTTTTTTATATTTTTAGTAATAATTACTGTACGCTTCTAAAGCGATTTATTAATAATATTATATAAAGTAGTAAAAGTATTTATCTATTATATATACTACTACTAGACGGCCGAATTACTATATACTAAGGCAATAATACTAAGCTTAAATATAGTAAAAGCTACTATACTTAGCTAAAGAAAGTATATACGCTACTTAGGCTAAATAAAGTTATCTTTATATAATCCTTTAACGTCCTTAATTTTTAATTTAGTAATCTATAAAGTATAAAAATATAAGTATTTATCTATAGCCGTATAGAGGTTATATAAAGAATTTATTTATATTTTATCCCTTAACGCCTTGTCGGTCTTAATAGTAAAATATAGATACTACTTAAACTTATTAGATATAGTAATTAGGTAATTTTAATAATAAAAGAAGTTTACGTAGTAATTATATAGGTTTTTTTATTATTTATACTATACGTACAGCCCTTAAAGTAATTATATTATATTACGCTAAGTACCCCGGTACCTGTTAATATAAGCTACTAGTTTAATACTAACTGCTAGTCTACTAGTATACTTATTATTTAATTAAGTAGCTGTTTAAATAGATATTATCTTTAGTTAACTTTTATAAGTTTAGCTTTTAATTATTACGTATATAATTTAATACCTAATAGAGTTCCTTTACTACGTTTATACCCCTAGATCGTTGTCTAGACATACTTATTACTTTTTAATAAAATAAAGATACGCAGAGCTATAAAATAGTATTTTAAAATATAAGTAATTAAGAATTAAAAAAATTAAATAATTACGCTAATTTATAATTTATATATTAAAAAGATTATAAAAAATTTTAAAATAGCTAATTTAGTACTTTTTTTACTAACGCTGTTACTATTAAAAAAACTAGTTAAGAATAAAAGAGAAGTAATAAAAGCTAAAATGAAAATATATTAGAAGTGTATTAAATCTATATTTTATACTACTATTATAATATAATTAGATAGAGTATTTACTATTTTAAAATTTTTATATTTTTTAACTAATTTAAGCAAAGAGTACTTTACTATAGTAGAATATATAATTATATTTTTTTATAGATTATACTTTTAAGTAATTTAATATAGGGTATATAAGGGTCTAAAATTTATAATCTATTTAAACGCTTTATTTATAAATAATTTAAAAAGTAGACAATCTTTATATAGCTATATTATTATATTATTTAGGGGTATAATTATTTAGAAAACTATAAAATAGGCTATTATTATAATATTAATTACTAAAGCAGAGCTCCTCGCGCTTAAATATATAAGTAAAAAAATAATAGCTCTAAAGCGCTTTTTTAAAAAACTTACTCTAAATTTTAAAACTACGTAGCGTATATTCTATAATAACTAATAAATAATTAGGCTAGTTATAAGTAAAAATAAGTATATAACTACCCGTTTACGCTATATAAATATATAGAATATATAATTATACTAAAAGTATTTAAAAAGGAGTTTTAAAATTAAATACCTTTAAATAAGTAATATACTAGCTAATAGGTTAACGAAAGCTCTTAGAGTTTAATAATTTTAAAAATTTAAAAAATAACTAAATTTTAAAGATATAAAAAAAATTACTAAATTAGAATTTTAAAAAATTATATAATAATAGAGCGTAAAGCGCTTTAAATAAAATATTAAAGAGTTTATTAGCTACTATTTATAATAAATAATTTAAAACTATACTACTTAGAAAAACTCTATAATAAAAGAATAGAAAAAATAATAAAAATAATATAAATTATATAATAACCCTAATAAATATACTTAATAAATTAATAACTTTACTAGCTTACTAAATTTTTGAATAGCTTAAGCGCGGCGTAAAGTAATCTTATTAAAAATATTATTTATAAAATTACTACCTAAGTTTTTATTTAGTTTAATTATTTACTTAATAGTAGTTTATAATTTATTAAGTTTTATTATTTATAAAGTCTATATTAATAAAAATTAAAAAAAGCAGATTAAAAAAAATTATATTTATTTATAAATAAACTCTTTTGCCTTCTTACTATAGAGCGGCTTATAATAAAATAAAAAGTATTTAATAATCTCTTAAATTTAAGTAAGATTATAATAGTAAGTATATAATTTTTCTAAATTATTTAAATTAAAATATTAATATATATATTAGTTTATAGCTATATCTACTTTTATATATTTAGTAATAGGAGTCTTATATTTTAGTATTATAATAACTTCTATTACTTTTACTAGATAAAGTACTACCTAAATAATAAAAATAAAATATAAAGCGCTTTAATTTTATAAACTATTAATAATATTAAGTTATATAAATACTATTTAATAGTTCTAAAACTTTTCTACTTTTAATATAAAAGAATAAATAGAGCTCTAAAAAACTATAGACTAAAAAACTTAAAATATTTTTTATTAATATTATATTTATTACTACAGCGCGACAGAGTCTATAAAATAAATAGTTTATTATTTTTATTTTTTTTTAGATTTACTTTTAGATTTGCTCTCTACTATGAGATATAGCCTATTTTTTAAATTTAATCTAGTAGAGCTTAAAAAAGCTAAATTAAAAAAAGCGCTAATAGCGCTTTACGTTTAAAAAAGCTTAACTAGGGGAATAGCCTAAATAAAATTAATAATTTTAAAAGTTTTTTAAATTTTTTATTAACGTTAAGTTTCTCGTATAGTATTTATTTATTTATAATATAGCTAATAGAGTACTATTATAAAGTGTAATATAAATATTAAATTAAAAAAATTATTAAAACTACTATCTAGCGGTACGTATATAAAATCTTTTATAATTTAAAAGAGCTACAAAGCTTACAACTATAAAAAAAAAAGCTTTTTTAAAAATAGAGAGAGTAGTAAAATTTTTTAAACTAGAGGATTAAAAACTAAAAGAAATAAAAAAATGTTTTAATTAGAAAACGCGAGTAAATCTATTTGTATTAAAAATATAAGATATTTTTCTTTAGCTTATAGTAGTAGTATATTAACTTATAAAAAAAATAGAAAAGCTTTTAAATATTATAATATAAAAGTTTCTATCTAAGTTACAGAAATTTTAGTTTAAAGTTAAATAATAGTTTAACTTTACTAAGCTATTTATTATTAGTGCTCTTTACGCTTTCTATTTTTTTTCTTTTTTACTTACTTCTTCTTACGAATCGTAATTATAGGCTAAAGAATAATAATAAGTAAAGTATTAGAAGCTAAAAGACTAGACTTTATTAACTCTTTACTAACCTTAGTAAGCTTATAATATTTAAAATACTATTTATACTTAATTATATTTAGGTTATTAACTATATTATTATAAAAGGGATTAGAAAACTTTGCTTAAAACTATTAAATAAAAATCAGTAGAGTTTTTAAGAGACGGAATTAGAGCTTAAAAATTTAAAAAAATTTTAAAAAGTAAAGATTAAGAAAAATATTATAGCTTACTATAGATATAGTAATAGTAATATAAAAAATTAACTTATAATACTTATAATAATTAAAGAGCTTAAAAAGCTGTTAAAAGGAATAAAATTAGATGAAAGAGTTTAAATACGTAATAAATAATATAAGAGTATATAAAAGTAATAATAAAAAGTAAAAAGAGAGTAAGGATTATTTTAAAAAAGTTAGTAGAAAAATTATATAAATACTATTTATATTACTAAACGCTAGCGCGTATACTATATTTAATTTCTTACTCTAAAGCTCTATTACTTAGTAATACTACCTACTAAAAGTCTACTTAATAAAACTCTTTTTAAAATTAATTCTATAGCTGCTACGAGCCTAAAAGAATTAATTTTAAGCTACTTAGATAGTTAAGCTATTTTAATTAATTTAACTAGGGGGTGTATCGCGAAAAGATACTTTAGAGTTTATATTATTAGTTTATAAAACTTTTTAGAATAGAGGATTTATTCTTCTTTATATATATATATTACAGCTTTTTAGCGCTTTTTTTTTATAAAGGTAGTCCTTACTCTTTAATCTTAGAATCTAATAATTTTTAGCTTATTTTTTCTCTATAGTAACTTTATTATATATATAAAAACTACTAAGTTTAAAAATACGTAAATTATACTATTTAAAAAAAAAATTAAAATCTTTTATAAGGATATTAGGTACTGTTTATTAATTATAAATAGTAAATAAAAATTATTTCAATATAGTAATTTTATTAGTCTCCTTTTTAGGTCCCTATAACTTTTTAGTTAGTAAATATATTTAATTAAAATATTTACTATACCTTTTAAGAACTAGTATAGATTATATAATCTTAATATTTATAAGTATTTATTATATAATAATAGATTTATATAATTATTAAAAATTAAGTTTTTACTAATATAATTACTACTTATATAATATATTATTACTAATATAGTATATAGTAATATCTTTTAGTTTTTATAAATCTAAACTTCTATTTCTTTAAAATAGTACTAAATTTTTAAAAACTTAAACCTAAAGTTAATTTTTATTTAAAAATAAATAATTTATCTACTTTAATTATTACAGCTTTAAATATATTATTAAATATTATTTATAATAGTATATGGCGTATTAAAGATACTAATAATAAGAATAATAAATATAATAATATAAAAAAGATAAAAAAAGAAAAAGTACTATAATAAACTCTTAGAGATAAAAGAGTTATTAATTAAAGCTAAATTAAAAGTTTATTTTTATATATATATAATAAAGTTACTATTAGTAACTATCTATTTAAAAAGAAGTACTATATAGACTAGAAAATTTAATAAAATTATTTTAATAGTACTATGCTAAGTCTAATTATAATAGATACTATATTAACATAAATACGTAATAACTACTTAACAGTATTTAATATATTTATAGTTTTATATAATTTATTATACTATATAGTAGTTTATACTCATATTTTTATAATTATAAATTAATACTAAGTTGTTATTTACAATTAAAAATATTAATATATTATAATTATAGTATATATTATAGTGTCTAAAGTAACATTTATTAATAGTAATATATTACTACTAAATAATTAAAATAACCGCTTTTGGTACGTTAAAAAGTAAAATTTTATTTAAATATATATTAGACTTATTCTACCCTAGACTGTAGAGTATAATATATACTCTAAGCCTTTAAATTAAACTAAATAAATAAAAAAATATAAAATAGTAAGTATATCTAATATATTTACTATATTACTATATTATATTTATATATTAATCGAATAAAAAGTGTGGCTGTGGTGGCTCGGGGCGACCAAAAGGGGTTTCAAAAAAGGAAGAGTATATGTATGCCTTTATACACAATGTGTCGAAAAAGTACTATATTACTATTTATATTTATAAATAGTCTATAAAGATTTACACTTAAGTAAAATAATATTATTAATATAGGCGTAGACTTAACTATATAAAAAAAAATTATAATATATTATATAAAAGCTTAAAAATTACTATTTAGAAATACTACTAAATAAAAAAATAAAACTTAAGTTACTATAGCTATACTACTATACTATATATATATTTATATATTAATCGAATAAATAGTGTAGCTATAGTAGCTTAGGGCAACTAAAAGGAATTCGTAAAAAAGAGAAATATATATATATATATATACTTAATGTGTTAAAAAAGCTACTATATAATATAATTAAAAAATAAAAATAAGTTCTCTACTATTAATAATAATACTAATATTATGAACTATAGAGTACTAGAGTAATAAAATAATCTAGTTTTTTAATAAATAACTAAATATATTATAGACTATAGTTTATAGCGTAAAAAGTATATATAATTTTAATTAAAATAACGTAAGGTAAACATTACTAGTATATAAAAAAGCGCCGTATCTTAATACTATAGAGGCTGTTTAGAAGTAAATAAAAAAGATATTTTAAAGGAAAGATAATAGATAGCTAGTATAAAATAATATAAAAAAAATAGTTTAGTATAAATAAAAAAAAAATAAATATATTTTATATTAATTATTTTATTATAACTATAAAATTTTTAGATTTCTATTAAGACCGGACCTAACAGTTTAAAAAAAAATTTAAATATTATAAATCTTTTTTTATAAAACTATTTAAAAGAAAAAAAGTATACTATTATTATACGTACTAAAAAGGAACTTACAAATAAAGAAATTTTTTTTTAAATATATTAAAAAAAATATTAAAAATATTAAAAATATAAATATAGATTTATACAAATACTATTTTCAAATAAGCAATTAATACAGGGAAAAGATTAAAAGAAAGTATTATAAAAAAAATAATATATTTTATAGGCGAGTCTTTTATATAAATAAATACTTACTATTATTAAAACTTTATTAAAATACTCTCTCTATACTAATAATTTTTTAATAATACTAGTTAAAGGTATTAAAGAAAGCTTAAATATAGCTAGTACTCTAAATAATTAAATAAAATATAACTTTCTTTATATAATATATTATAACTATTTATAAAATACCTTAAAAGATACTAAGTAGTTAATATACTAAAAAATCTTTAAAAGTTAATATTATACCTAACTTGTAGAATCTAAATAAAAATAAAAACTATATAATTATTAAGTATATACTTAAACTAGTTATGTATAGATTTTACTTTTAGCTTATTACTATAACTAATATAACTAATTTTTTATACGCTAAGAGTAATTTAGATTTTATTAATAAAAACTACTTTAATATATTTATTAAATATTGCCCTAAGCTTATAATAAACTTTAATTATAAATGTAATTATAAATTTTTTTTAATAAGGATTCTAGATTAATCTAGGACTAGTTTAGTCTAGTAGCTAATATTAAAGCTAAGTATAATATCTAAATTAATAATATATATAGCTTTAATAAATTAGCTTTATAATAGACTAAATTTTTACTATAGTAGTAAAAATAGTTTTAAAGAAATAAAAATAGCTATAAGTAATATAGCTAGATAATTAAGAGTATATAATAGTTAGAGTATTAATACTATAAAATAAACTATTTTACTCTTTATTACCTTTAAGGCGCGCTAGTACCTCTTAACCTAATATAATAAAAATATATTCTAAAATTAAGTTATTGTAGTCTCTAATAACGGCTAAATAATAAATAAGTTTAGTCTTAACTAGTTAAAGTATTTTAATAAGTTCATAAAAAAGAAGGTAGTTAGTAACTACTAATTACTTATTATTAATAGCTATAAGAGCTATAGCTTACTTAAATTTTAGTAATACTATATATTTATATATTAATTAAATAAAAAGTGTAGCTGTAGTGGCTCGGGGCGACTAAAAGAGATTTTTAAAAAGGAGGATTATGTGTATACCTTTATAAAATTACTTAGTAATACTATAGTAATAATAAAATTATTATTATTTATATACTTTTCTCCTTATTATACCTTTTATAGTCCCTTAATATTTTATTCCCCTAGGGTTATTATTATAATATTACGTAACCTTAGGCTAGCTATTTAAACTTCTATTATATTACGTAATTAACGCTTACTTATTTTAATAAGCTTTTTATATAGTAACTATAATAACTTTTCTACTAGTACTAATAACCTACTACCTTTTTAATAATAATTAAAGTATTAAAATATAATATAGTACTTTTTATAAGATTTTTTAATTCTTTTATAATAACTATTAACTCTTTAATAGTAGTTTCTACACAACTATACTATAGCGTATTTATTATTTACTTTTTACCTATTTTATTTTTACTTATATATACATCCCCGCGCCTAAATAATTTTAATTATCTTAATTAGTTTCTCCTACTAGAGCTTTACTTTTTTTATTACTTTAAGGAAGTTTTTTTTTATTATTAAAATATTATTAGTATTACTACTATTATTACTACTACTGCCGTTCTATATTTTAAATAAAAAAGTTTTATTTTTTTTATACTATTATATTATAAACTCTACTATATCGCTGCCTAATCTAAAGTACATTTTTATATTTTTATAGGTATTATTAAAATTAAGAATTACGTTTACCTTAAGTAAGAAGATATATATTAGGGTTGAATTAAAATTAAAGAGGTTAACTAGATCTAGCCTGTTAAGTAGACTAGCTAGTTATAGTACGTAAAGATAGGAGTTAAAATAGTCTTTAATATAATCTAATTAGTTATTACTATTAGTAATAGCTTTTATTATATATTATAGATTATTTAGCTTAATTATTAAACCCTAAAACGCTAACGTAAATATAATATTATAAAAAATAGAACGTATAGTTTTAATAATAATACTAATAAGATTGTTAGACTTTAAGTATATAGTATTTATAGAAAAGAGAAAAAGCTATTATATTTACTATTTTAAACGCGCTATATATAGTTTCTATTTTTATAATTTTATTTATAATAAACTATTACTATTTTATAGTTATTACTCTACTGTTATTACTACTACTATTTAATAAGTTACTAGCTTAAGTTATTACTCTACTAGCTATGAAATTTAAAAAATTTTATATTTAATAGACTTTAGGTTATAGCGTTTCTATTTTTACCTACTTCTATATTAAGTAAGGACGTAGTATATACTAAGTCGATATAGCTCCTACTAATAATCGTAAAGAAATCGTTCCTTAATATAAGTTATTTTTCTCTTTTAAAAAAGAGGTACTAATACTAAGCTAAAAAGCTTTTAAGTAATTATACTATATATATTATATAACTTAAGTTTCTCTTTTATTTTAAGCATATCTTTAATATAGTAATTACTTCTAGTAATATTTAAAAAGTCTTTTAAAGTACTAAATTAGTTTTATTTATACTAAAATAGGTTATATTAAATTTTAATATAAAAGTACGTACTCTATTACTATAATTACTTAATAATAATTTTTAGTAGTTATAAATCCTTAGTAATACTTTAAAATTAATATTATAATTAATACTTATAAAGGCTTAACTATAATAGGTTGAGTCTAATAGGTTACAATAGTACTTATTAATAAATTTTTTATAATAAGAATTTTTTTTTTTTTTACTACTATTTATCTATTTTCTTTATACTTAAACTCTTATATATTATTTTATTTATACTTATAGGTATTTTATAATACTTCTTATATTTTTTTATATATTATTATTATATTTATTATATTTACCTATCGTGTTTGCTATCTTATATATAGCTCTTTTCTCTTACCTTTAGGCTAGCTCTTAGGGTATTATTACTAATACTATCCTTACTAGTTTTTTTACGTTTTATAGTTATACTACTATTAAAATAATAATTACTATTTTATTCTTAAACTTAGCGTAGTTAGAATTATTTTAGTTGTTTAGTATAACTAAAATATATTACTTTTATCTACAGATATAGTTTAAAGTATTTATAATAAAATCTTTAGAGTCTATTATCTTCGTAACTATACGGGTTAATAAGTTAATAATAATTACTACTATAGGTGTAGCGTACGCTTAACCGGCTCTCTCTTTATAATAATATAGTCTATATCTATTATAGTTATTACTTATTCTATACCTATAAGTTACTTATAAAGATTAAATTTTACTATAGTACTCTAGAGCTCTATAAAAGTAGTTAGTAATAAGGTTTTTACTAAAAGCTTTTTTATTATTAGTATAGTAATAAATCCGATTATATAAAAATTACTATAAGTATTACTTTTATAAAATTATTTATGTATATTATAATACGGTATATATAATAATATTTATAAAAAAAATATAAATAGCTACTTAGCGTAGTAGACTACTAGTTATACTTTTTTTATTATTTTATATATATATATATAGTACCGGGAACGCCGGCGTATATTAATACCCTATAGTATACTAGTAATAGTATATTAGTAATAGTATACTAGTAATAATAAAGAATTATTACTATTATATTTCTTTTCTTTATAAATAAACGTCCGGTACTAGATTATAAGAAATTATATATTAACTTATTATAGGCGATTAAGCGGATAACACTATTTTAATTTATTATAATTATTTTTAGTATAACGCGTTAATATATAATTATACGCTATTTCTGTTTTCTATTATTATATTTAGAATATTATAAAGCTGTTTTGCAGGAACCCCTATAATAGCTAGTAGTTATTTCTTTTAAAATAAAGATACTACGCTAAAAGGTTAGCTTTATTTAAAAAAAAATATTTATAAAGTTAAGGATTTAAATACTATATATAGAAATAGTTTACTAAACTCTATAATTAAAGTATTTAAAAAGCTTTTAAAAGAAGATATAATTATTCCGTATAAGCTAGTATTTATATAATAAAAAATAGTTAAATTTAAAATAATAAATAAAATTACTTCGTAACGTAAATTATGTATATAAAAATATTTAGATAAAAGGAATCCCACTAGTAAAAAACGGTACTTATTTAACTATTTTATAAAATTTTAAAACGCGTAGTAATAAACAAAAATAAATCAAAGTAGGTATATACGAAAATAAATAATATATTCTAACAGCGTTATAAAGAGTATAATATAATTAAATATAATATATAATTATATATAACACGTATAAAAGTAAACTCTAAATAATATATAATATTATTTTATTATAAATTAAAGTAGTTTTAGTAAAGTCTTTATAAAAGTAAATAATTTACCTATATTAGTAACTTTGCCTAGTGTACGTTAATAATATAATTAATAAAGAATTAATATATAACTATTTATAAAGTAAGTTATTTTAGTTTTTTAATATATTAAATTATACAGCTTTTTATATACTTTTAAATTATAGTTTTATTTTTTATTAATATTAATTATATTATTTATTTTATAGGCCAGGATGTAACTATTTAAGCTTAGGAAGCTATTTAGCTAAAAGGAAAAAATAATTTAGTTTTTTTTTTAAATAAAGCTACGCTTTTAGCGTAGTACATATATTTTTAAAAAAAATAATAATTAACTACTATAGGAGTTTCTGTAAAATAGCTTTATAATAATTTAAATATAATAATAGAAAACGTAGTATATAGTTATATATTAATATATATATTAAAAACGCTATACTTAGTTATAATAAGTTAAAATAGTAATATATAAATAAGTATTATCTTTAAACCTAGTACTAGACACCTATTTATAAAAAAAAATATAATATTAATAGCTAATTGTTATTAATAGTATTCTATAAAATATTAATATATAGTAGTACTTTTGCTACTATATATACACGTATATATAAAATAATAAAATAGTATAATAAAATAGTCTCCTATACTAGGTTACTATATTAGATTTTTTTATAAATATTATATATATTATATATTATATATTATATATTATATTACAGGGGGGTACACTTAAAAAAGAGTACTTAATAAATAATACCTTTTTTAAAATAATCTAACTTTGTAATTAGTAAGCTAAAAAATATAAGGAAAATAATATTTTAAAGAGAAAGACTACTAAATCCTATTTACCCTATTAGGGGCTGCTTACTAAGGGGTTTAGGAGTAAAAAAAATTAGTAAATATAGAAAATTTTTAAAATCTAACTAAAGAGTATTAAAACTTTTTAATTAAGGTATAAAATGGTAGGGTGGTACAGTAGGTAAGTACTTAAAAATATCTTATAGTAGATTCCCGAAATTTTTTAAATTTTTATTATTATTTCTTATATTAGGGATTTAATTTCTCTCTTTATTATTATATTCTTTAAATACGCCTACATTACTAAGAAAAAAATAAAATTTTTAGAAGTATAAAGCACTGCTAAGGAATTAATATAAGAGTATAAAAAGCTAAAATCCCTACTTAGAATACGTTATATTCTTAGGCATATCTTACTATCTAAGGTTAAAAAATAAAAATTTATTCTTAAATAGGACTAGCGTAGCGAACTAGGCCTAATTAGGTTTAGCTTAATAATTTAATAACTATTTAGTAATATATTAATTTAGGAATTAAAGAGCTGGTTGTTAGTTAGCTTAAAAGATAAAATACTTTCCTTAAATAGTTAGGTAGCCTTAATATAAAAAGGCTTATTTTTTTTTTAAAAAAAAAAAAGATATAAAATTAGCTTATTTTTATATATAATATAATAGTATCTATAATATATAGGTATATAAAATATTTTTATATTTTTATATATTAATTATATAATTATATATAAAAGTTACTTTTTCAAATTTTTAATAATAAACTAGTAAATAATGAATTACTAAGACTTAGTATAGTAGCCTTTAGTTTCTATAACTGCCTTATAACGGTTAAGAAGAAATAAAATATAATTATTAATAACTTTTTAAGGTATGTTATTTTACTTTTTTATAATAGCTCTTTTAAAGGCCTCTATACGTTTTAAACTAGATCCTATATCTAAATTAGCCTTTTTATTTTTAATTAGCCCTAATTTTAAATAACTATATATATTTTCTATAGGGGCTAAATCAGGACTATAGGCTAAGTAAGGAAATAATTTAATTTTGTTATTTTTAAACTAAGTTAAAACGTTCGTAGGTTTATAAATAGGGACGTTGTCTTATTAAAATTACTAACCTAAAGTAATATTAATATAAAAATTATAATATTTATATATTAATCGAACAAATAGTGTGGCTATAGTGGCTCGGGACGACTAAAAGGGGTTTTAAAAAAGGAGGAGTATGTGTATGCCTTTATTATTATAAAAATTATAATTATAATATAATATAATAATATATATATATATATATCATTATATTATATAAAAAAAAGGGATATAAAAGGATTATAAAACTTATACCTTTTTATACTTAGTTTAATCTTAGGTATAAGGACTTTATATATATAATCCTTACTAGTATAAAAAGTAAAGGAATTAGGTATTTTAATAAATACTAAATTACTTCTACCTCTTACCTAAATTACACACTAAACTTATAAAATAAGGTCTCGGCCTATAAAATAATTAATATAATTAATATTAAAAAACTAAAACCATAACTTAAAAATGTATAAAAAGTTAAAATAACTTATTTTATAATTAGCTAGTAACTAATTCTTTTCTAACTTTATTATTACTCCTTTTTCTATATTATTTTTTTTTAGCTTTACCCCTTTATATTACTGACTTATTAGAAAATATAATTTTTTTAAATTTAAATTTTTTAAATTTTTATATTTTCTTTAGCGTATTTTAATTTTTTTTTAGCGTTTTTTTTGTTTATAAGAGACTTTTTAGTACTTATATTAATAGAGTACTTTTCCTTTTTTAAAAACTTTTATAAAGCCCTTTTTGTAATATTTAGACTATTTTCTATTAATAGTTTTTTCTTTTCTTTTTTAGGACTTCTAGTTAAGTCTCTTTTAATAGCTCTCTTATCTCTTAGAGTTAACTTAATAACTTAACCTTTTTTAATCTTATTTATATTATAATTATTTTTTTCTTTATTTTTAATACGTTTAATATTATTATAAATAGTCTTTTTAGGCTTTTTTAAAGGATAAATAATTATAGAAATAGTGGTATTTATTTTTAAAAGTAAGTTACCTTTAGATTTAAGTTTTAAAAAATTTGTCGCTATTTTAAGGAAATAGAAGTCTAGGTTTATAAAATCTAGAAGATATTATAATATACTATAAAATTAATAATATATTACGTAAGTAGTAATTTTATAAGCCTTAGTAAAATTTTTATAATTAATATAATTTTACTATTAGATTACTAATATACTTCAAAAAATTAGTTACGTGACCTAGTCTAGGCCTAAAAGGGTATAGTTAAAATTTTAGGTAAATATATTTACTAACTAAAAAGTTATAAGAACCTAAACAATTGGTTTTAAAAATTACTATATTTAGGTAATTTTAATTTATTATAAGAGATAAATATAACGTAACTAAAGCTGTTATATGAATTACTATTACTTTTTTTTTAAAACGGTATTATTCACGTGTTTTTAGGCTTATTAATTAATTTTATATAAATTTTTAAAAAAGATATTTTTTTTTAAGTATTTTGTTTTAAGTTCACCCCCCTGTATAATATAATTACATAATTCTATAAAAGTAATAAACGTATTACTTAATACTCTACTAAATCTATTCCTATAAATACTACTTTACTAGTAATTTTTATAAAACTTTAGTATACTACTAAAAGGCTTCGCCTCTATAGGTAAGTAGGTATAAAATAAATAATAGCTATAATAGCTATAGACTATAACTTTATACTAAAAATAAGTAGGTATATACTATACCTATACAGCCACAACTATAGCTATAGTAATAGTAAATATTACTAATCTATATAGTTATAATAGTAAAGAATTTTAAAAATTCTAAATATTCTAAAAAATTATTATTATAAATACTAATCTAAACTATATCTATAAATAGTTATACTAAATAACTAAAATAAGTCTAACTACGCTAGGTTTAAGGCTAAAATAATAGCTATTATTTTTATAATAGTATAGTTATAAAACGTAAAAAAGCTAGTAAAGAGAGTATTAGTAATAATAACTAAATAGGCCTAGGTCTAAGAGTAAAGAAGAAAAAGCTATATATAAAACAGTAATTAATAATAATAGATATATACAATAGATAATAAATAAGTATAAAAAAAGGAGGAGTATTATAAAATACATATAAGTATAAGTAAAATAGTATATAATAGTTTAAGTATAAAGAAAATAGATAGATAGTACTAAAAAGAAATAAAAAAGTCTCTTCATTATTATAAAAAACCTATTAATAAGTACTATTATAATCTATTAGACTTAACGGTTACGATTAAACTCGGAATTTAGTATTTATTAAAATATTTAATTTTTATAGTCTTCCTATTAGGAAGAACTATATAAATAGAGTCTTTATATCCAATATTAAAACTATATATAAAAAGGAATAAAGGGCTTAGTTAATTATTTAATTATTTTTAATAATATAATAATTATAAATCTTATATAAATATTAATTTATATTAATAATTTTAATAAAATAAGGATTTTATTTATATAATAACCAACGTTTAAAATTGTTTAAAAATAATAAAATTATATATTTTACTTATCTAGCCTATAGTCCTAATATAGTCACTATAAAAAATATAGAAAATTATTTAATATCTAAATTAAATAAAACGTAAAAGGCTAATTTAGATATAAAATTAAATTTAAAAAGTATAAAGTCTTTTAAAGAAGTTATTATAAAGGAGCAGGATAATATACTTATTTTTTTAAATAAATTTCTGCTTTTAGTGTAGTACCTATATTTTTTTTTTAATAAAAATTAATAATTACTAGCTACTATAGAGGTTTCTATAAAATAGTTCTATAATATTTTAAATATAATAATAGAAGATATAATACGTAGTTATATATTAATATATATACTAATTATTACGTACACGGTTTAGTATTTAATAAAGTTCCCTTACTACGTTTGTATCCCTGGATTGTCGTCTAGGCGTACTTATTACTTTTCGAATATATATACTAAAGACGTATTTATTAGTTATAAGAAATTAAAATAGTATTAACTTTTCTACTCTAGTACTAGACGTCTATTTATAAAAAAAAAATAGTAGTAATAGCTTACGCTGTTACTAGTATACTATAAAGTATTAATATATATCGGCGTCCCTAGTACTATATACGTATATATATATATAAAATAATAAAAAAAGTATAACTAGTGGTTTACTACGTCGGGTAGTTACTTATACTTTTTTTTTATAAATATTATATTTTTTTTAGACTAGTGTTTTAATACTGTACTTTATTTTTTTTATATAATAAATATTATATATACTATATACTATATATTATATTATAATAGCCTAATAACTCTGTAACAGTAATATCTATAGTATATTTTATATAACTAAATTTATTTTTATACTATTAATAGTATTCCTTTTACTAAATATTTTTAAAAAGCTCTAAAGTACCGTAGTAAGTTTTAGCCTATATAAGTAATTAAGTAGTATAGAATAAATAGTAAATCTAATAATTATAAACTATAATTTTATAATAGAAATAAGTAAGCGTATACTATTCTTATATAGCTGTAGCTATAGTAATAGTAATTATTATTAACTTATATAGTTATTATATAAAAAGAAGTAAAGTGTAGCGTTAAGACACTAGTCTAAAAAAGGTATAAACTAAAAAAATCATTTTCCTAGATATAGTTAAAAAATAAGCGTATATAAAAATTATAAAAAATATTTTTATTTTAGTTAGTAAACTTACAGCCACAGTGTATAGCTTAGTATATAGCTTAGTATACTAAAGTTCGGTACACTAGGGGTATATAATTATAATAGTAAACGTTTCTAAAAATTTTAAAGAGTTTAAGGATTTTATTATAAATATTAATCTAAAATATATTTATAGGTAAGAGTAGTAGCTCCTAGTTCTACTAAATAATTAAAATAATTCTAACTACGCTAAATTTAAAAATAAAATAGTAATTATTATTTTAATAATAGTATAGCTATAAAACGTAAATAATCTAATAAAAATAATATTAATAATAATACCTTAGGAGCTAGCCTAAATGTAAGAAGAAAAATGCTGTATTTAAAACGGTATTTAATAATAATAGATATAGTAAATAATAAATAAGTATAAAGAGAAAAAAGAAAACATTATAAAATACTTATAAGTATAGGTAAAATAATATATAATAGTTTAAGTATAAAGAAAATAGGTAGATAGTATAAAAAAAAGTCTCTTTCTTATTATAAAATATCTATTAATAAGTACTAGTATAATTTATTAGATCTGGCTATTATAGTTAAGCCCGAATAATATACTATAAAAAGTTATTAATAACTAGATTTTATTTCTCTCTAAGTATTATATAGTAGTTATAGAAACTAGAAACTACTATACTAAGTAATAGTAATATATTATTTACTAGTTTATTATTATAATTTTAAATATTTAACTTTTATAAATAATTATTTTTCTAATATATAAATATATAAATATATATACTTATATATTATAGGCTCTATTATAATATATATAAAAATTACGTAATTTTATAACTTAATGTAAAGTTAAACTTGCCTAAATAATAATTTTAAACTATTTTTAAGTTTACTAATATTATACTATCTCTCTGGATCGTCGTCTAGGCGTACTTATTACTTTTCGATAATTCCCTAATTATACTAGGGTAAGAGATCGTCCCTAACTAAATATAATTTAATAAAATATAATATTATATATAATATAATACTTAAACAATTCCTTTTAATATTGAATAAAATTAAATCTGTTTTATTTATAATACTTTAGTAGTAGATTCTATATACTAATTATAAAAAAATTAATAGTATTTATAATACTTAGTAAATATAGTTATAATACTAACTGAAGTAATAGTAATAATTTAAATAAGTATTACACTAAGTATAAGTCTAATAATTTTTATATAGAATTTACTTGTTACTATTAGGAATTAAGTTATTACTATAGGCTTAAAACTATAATTACTAAAAATACTTTTTAGTACTAATAAAAAACAATATATAACTGTCTATAGTAGCTTAAATATACTAAGCTATTAAAAAAAAAGTTTTAAAAATTAAATAGTAAATACTAATACTAAAATAGTATATTTTAATAGTATTAAAATAGCTATTGTAGATTTTATAATACTAATATCTATTAAAAGAAGGATATTATATTTATAGTATTATATATATTATATTTATATACTAATTGAATAAATAGTCTGGCTATAATAGCTCGCGACGACTAAAAGGGGTTTTAAAAAAGAAGGAGTATATATATATCTTTATACTTAATGTGTCGAAAAAGATTTAAATTACAAATATAAATTAATATTAATATAAAACTAATAGTTATAATAGAGTATAATAATAATATGCATATATATATATATATATTATTATATTTAAAAAAAAATTATTAAGTTTCTTACTGCTTTTTATCTTCTATTTAACTTTCGATATAAGAACTTTATTTATATATATTTGTATATTAATCGAATAAAAAGTGTGGCTGTGGTGGCTCGGGGCGACCAAAAGGGGTTTAGAAAGGAAGGAGTATATATATACCTTTATTTTATATTTTATATTTTTAATATTTTTAATATATTTTTTAGTATATTTTAATATATTCTTTTAGCCTTTTCGTTACTAATTATAGATTTTTGTTTAAATATTAATATTATAACACTTCTCTTTTAAAATACTTATATAAAAATTAATTTTTTATATTTAGACTATTTTCTAACTATAGTTTTTTATTATTTTTTTTAGGGCTTTTAATTAAGTCTCTATTAATAATTCTTTTTACTCTTTAAATTATCTTAAGAACTCTCCCCTTTTAACGTTACTTATATTACTATTATTATTTTTATATTTTTATTATATTATATAGTATTATAAATACTACATAGAGTTCTTTTAAAAGTAAAGATAATTATTAGAATAAATATTAGGAGTTAGGATAGAGTAGTAATATAGTATAATATATAAAATAAATTAAGTATATATTATCTATAAGGGTAAAAAAATAAATTACTATTTAGCCAAAGCCCTATAGCGTAAACTATATATCTTTTATTATATAATATTTATATATTAATCGAACAAATAGTGTAGCTGTAGTGGCTTAGAGTAACTAAAAGAAGTTTTAAAAAAGGAGGAGTATATATATATATTTATTTTTATTATATAAGTACGCTCCTATTTAGAGTAAAAATATTTAAGTTATAATATTATCCCCCTTTTAGAACCGCTTTTAGCTTAAGAGTAAATAATATAAATATTTATAGCCTATAAATACCTTTTTAGTACTTTTTACACTATTTTAGTATAATAGTATTAAATAATAAAACTAGATTCTTCTTTTAAGGTTTTTTTTTACTAATGACTATTTAGTAGTATTTAGTAGTATTTATCTTATATTATTTTTACTAGGTTTAGTTAATTACGTAATAAACTAATTAATAATATTATCCTATTAGTGCTAGTATCTTAGTACCTTTAACTATAAAATTAAGTCTTAGAGATCTTTACTCCTACTTTTTACTTTAGACTTAATAATATTTTTTAAAAGTAAGTATTTTATATAAGGTATAAAGTATTAAAATTTAGTACTAATTATACTACATAGTTATACTATAGCGTAATTAGCCCTTATATATTAAATATTAATTTATAATATTAAGTTTTAGTTTATACTGCTATAATACCTTCTAAACGTAATATACTTAAATATTTTTATATTTAGTTAATTTAAAAAAAATAAATAATAAACTAAGTTACTCTACGTTAGCTATATTAGTATTATAATAAAATATAGTATTCTAAACTAGAAGTACTAGTATCTAATAAACTCCAATAAAGATAAATAAAAATTATTTATCTATAAGGGCCACTAGACTAAGACTTATCTTCTTTATTTTAAGAAGAACGCCTTTTATTATATAGTAAGTATTAATTTAGTACTATTTAGCGCTATTTAGTATTAATTATACTATTTAGTTTTTATATAGTTAACTTTACCGCCTTAAATATCTAAAAACAGTTACTAGTAAAGCTGTAAAAGGTAATAAAAATAAGTATTTTACTTTAGGCTAAAAGGTGTACGAGTAATGCTATACAATATATAAAACTTAATTTATAAAATATAAGTATTAAATTATAAACTTATATTATATTACATATCTCGTAGTTTTTAAAAAAGATTAATTATAATATATAACTAAGCCTACTACTCCTACGCCTTTTAATATAACTAAAACGCGCAAGAAGATTTAGGAGAAGAAAAAAAGAGTAATAAAAAGATTAAGACTATTTATAAGTAAATTATAGTAGATTTAATAAAGTAAGTAAATAGTTTATAAAAAATTAAAATAATTTAGTACTAATTATTATATAGTAGTAATATTAAATTTTTTAAAAAGTTTTATACTTATAGCGGTGCCCTTTATCTTACTAATAAGTATACTAAGTTTAGTATTTTTTTTATACGCGTAGTTATTTTAATCTAGCTTGTAAAAAGAAGTAAAAGTGCGTAAATATTAATAATAATTTTACTAACTCTTAAATAAGTCTTAAGAAAAGTAAAAAGGACGTAAGTATTCCCTATAGTAGTATAATAGTATTATTTAAACTAATTTAGTACTCTTTAGTATACTTAATTACTAATATATCTTTTAGAAATTTAGTACTCTTTATATAGTAACTCTAACTAGCTTAAAAATTAAATAAAACTATTATATTATTAATTACGCTACTTAGCTCTAAACTTAGATTTAAACTTTTATAGTATTTTTTTTATTAACTCCTTTCTATTATAGTAGCTATTATACTTTTTAAATTCTTAATTTTACTAGTTTAGATTCTATTTCTATTAATTATAATAAGCGTAAGAAAATTATATACTTTACTATTTACTTTAGTACTAATTACTATAGTAAAAGTAATATAATCTACTCTATTACTAATTATTTTTTTACGTTTATTTATAGAAGCTGTATTAACTTAGTATACACTACGTTCTTACTTAATATAAAAGTAGGTAAAAATTAAAGGCGCTATAACTAGGGCCTATTAAATATAGAATTTTTTAAATATTATAACTAGTACAGTAATAACTTAAATTAATAAACTTATTAGGTAATAATAATATAAAGGTATATATATACTCCTCCTTTTTTAAAACCCCTTTTAGTTGCCCCGAGCCACCACAGCCATACTATATATTTAATTAATATATAAATATAGATAATAATAGCAGGGCAACGACTATAGAATAATAATAAAGTATTTATAAATTATTATTTTAGGTAGAGTAGAACTATAGATCGTATATAGTATATTTAAAATAATAAGTATAATAGCTTTTTTTTTTTTATAAATACTATATATAAAGTTTAGAAATCTTTTTAATATAATTAAAACTAAATTTTTTATCTTTTTTTATTATATCTATATCAGCGTTTTAGCGTTTAATAATTAAGCTAAATAATCTATAGTATACGGTGTAAGCTTTTACTAATAGTAATAACTAATTAGATTATGTTAAGAACTACCCCGACCTCTATCTTAACGCAGTATAAAAAGCCAGTCTATTTAATAAACTAAATTTTTTAGTTAATATTTTTAATACTAATTTAATTTTAATACGCCTCTTTTTATATAAGTAAAATATTATTCTTAGCCTTAATAAGACCTATAAAGACTATAAAGTTTAATTTTCCTTCTATAAAAATATAGTAAAATTTGTAAAAGAGTAGTAAAAGAAGGGTTATACTTTTTTATTTAAAATAAAGAATAGTAACAGCGACATTAACAGCAATAGTAATAATAATAATAGTAGTAGTAGCACCTTAATAAAAAAAACTTTTTTAAAGTAGTAAAGCGAGCGAAGCTCTAGTAAAAAAAGGTTATTAAGGTAGTTAAAATTATTTAAAAATAGGGATATACGTACCCGTAGGAGTAAGACTTTATAATAAATAATAGCGGTAGGAGGAGAATATATTATAGTACTATAAAGTAGTTATATAAAAGCTTACTATTAAGAAGTTAACAATTATTATAAAAGAATTAAAGAATTATATAAAAAGTAGTTTTAATTACCGTTAAAAAGGTTATAGGTTATTAGTACTAGTAAAAAGGTTATTATAGTTACTACGTAAGAAGCTTATTAAATATTAATTAATTACGTAATATAGTGGAAGTTTAAATAGTTAGTCTAGAGTTATATAATATTATAGTAATATTCTTAAGAGCGAGACTCTATTATTAATTATATTTATTAGTTAATTATATTTCCTAGTAACTATATTTAAGAATAAATAATAAAAAGTATTGCTATTATAGTATTTTTAGTAAATAGTTAAATAAGTTTATAATTTTTTAGGTCCCTTTTTCTTTATATAAAAAGTTTAGGATCCCTTTAGTAATAGATATAGCATATAGGCTTTTAATATAGTATTTTAGTCTAAATAGTACTAATTTTTAATAATTATAATTTTTATTTTACTGTAGTATACTTATATATCTTTTATAATTTTTTTATTATACTATTAAACTACCCTAACTCTTAATAGAGCTATTTATATTACTAAATATTTCATATAAGATATATACAGAACTATAAAAGTAAAAAATAATAACTTTATTTTAAATAAGAAATATAGCTCTTAAGTAGTTTAGAATATATTATTAATTTACGCTAAGGGTCCTTTTAGACTAATTTAGCACCTATAACTACTAAAAAGAAAAAAAGTGAACTCTTTAGTTCTTTTAGAGTCTATATAGAATTATATTAAACTATTTTTTTTTTAGAGGCCGGCCCTAGTCTTATTATACTAGTATACTCTTAAGTAGGTTATTACTTTTTATAGGAAGTCTATTCTATTTTTATATTATTTAGTCTACTAGAGTTATTTTAAATCTTTTTAAAGTAATTTTAAATTATTCTTAAATCCTTTTTAACGCTTTTATACTAATTAAGACTTTTAATTTTTAAGTATTCTCTTAATTTAAATAGTCTTTCTATTTAATAAACTATTTTTATTAACTAGACTTATTATATTTATAGTTTATAATATATTCTATATTTATATATTATTATTAAATTAGTATAATATATTAATTATTAGCTTTTACTTATATAGTAGTATGTTTTAGGATTTATATAATTTTAATAAAAAATAATAAAAGACTAAATAGACTTATTTTAAGCTTATAAGTTTAATTTTATATATAGGACATAAACTATCTATATAGTTAATTATTATACTAAGACCTAACTATTTTTAGTTAATTTTTTTTACTTAGTTTTATAGATTATATATAATAATTTAAAATATAAACTTTACTTTATACTTTTAGATTTAGTAGGAGACGTATTTTATTTTAAAGTACTTTTTAATACTTTTATATTACCTCTAGTTTTTGTTTAGCTTTATTATAAATATTAATAAGTTTAGAAGCTAAGTAAAAAGCTTAAAAAAAATTTTTATTTAGCGCCTATAAGGGCTAATTTAGTTCTTTTAGGCTATATTTATAGTAGACTTAAAAGAGTATATACTTAGTAATAAAGTACTAACTATTATTATTAATAAATTTTATATAGAAGATCTATAATACTTAATTATTTTATTTTAGATAATAAAAGATATAAAAATACTATTTAAGAGTTTTATTTTACTATTCTATTTACCTATCTATCTGTAAGTAAAATATAAAAAATAAGATTTGCTTTAAGTTTAAATAATAGTAAAAAGTATTCTAATATTTTACTTATATAATTAAACTTCTATTAAATAATACTATTTTTAAACTTTTATAAAATCGTATAACTTTACAGATTTAGGACTAGACTAAATTAATACTCTTTTAATTTATTTTAACTAGTACGGAATAAACAGTTTTAAAAAAAATAGTTTATAATCATAAAAATTATATTATAAATACTTTTAGTAAAGTAATTAGAAAGTAAGTTTAATATAAAATTTATAGTTACGTATTACTATAGTCTATTAAAAATAAAAAATTAATAAAAGAGATTATATAATTTATATATTTGTAAATTAGTACGCTAACCGCGCTTATAGTTATAAATATAGTTAATAATATTTTTAGATATATCTAGCTATATATCTTTACGCTATACGCGCTTAAAAATTTACTTTATACTAAAATACCCTTAGAGGAGACTATTATAGTATTTTATAATTACTTTTATTTTATTTTTAAAAGTATAGGGCCGTATTAGTTTTATTAATTTTAATTTAGTACCCTTTAGATTATTTAATTATAAATTATTATTACTATTATTAAATAGGTTTAACTTTATATCTTTTAAGTCTATTACGTGTTCTAAAATAGTTATCTCTTTTTTAATTAAATTACGTAGCCTAAAGTTTTATATTTTTTTTATAAGTTTTAAGTTACGTTTATAGTTTATTTATATATAAATTATCTTTATAAAAACCACGACCCTATTAACCTTTATAGTAAAAAATTATAATAAATCTTTTATAAGTTCTATTAAGGGTATATTACATTTATACTTAACTATTTTAGACTTTAGTATATAATAAGGGCAGTAAGATAAAATATTAGCTAACTTTATTAATTCTATGTTATAAAATATATTAAAATTATATTTAAAGAAAAGTTGGGATAACTATATTTAATATAGTAATAGGATTATTATTTATATAAACTATTATAAATTATTTTAATTTATAAGAATTTTAAAATAAGTATTCTATAGGTATTATTTTTAGTATTTAATACTTTTTATAATAATAAGAAATTTTTTATTATATATATTATAATAGTACTGCGCGCCGCCTAACTTTTTTAAATAAAAGTTAATTAGCTACTACTAAAATAATCCGTCCCCCTTAAAAACTAATTAGCTTAATATAGTACTAATAGCTTTATTAAAAACGTGTATTTTAATTTAAGTCTATCTTTTATACTTAAAGTATAATATTATTAGTACTTTAAAAAAAATGTTTAAAATTTTTTAAAAGTTTTTTTACTAGCGTCGCTAATATTTATATAAACGCTTTTTTTTATTTTATAATTTATTTACTTTTAGCGCTACCTAGCGCCTTTTAGATTAATTTAGTAAATAGTAGAGTAAATTAAAAAAATTAATTTATAAATCTCTTATAGTAGTTTATAAAATTAATAAAAATATAAATATAATATATATGGATAGGTTTAGGCTAGTTTTAAATTATTTTAACTTAAGTTAGGTCTATTAAAGGGCCATTAGATAAAATAATAAAGCTAAAATATTTAGTAGATATAGTATACTAAACATTATTTTTTAAGTTTAAATAAAGTTTTATTATATATAAATGCTGTAATACCTCTTTTATATAATTTTTATAGTCTCCGTTAGTATCTAAGAGAATAACTATATTATTATAAAATATAGTATAGATTATATTAATTAATCTAATTAATATTTATGGTATAAGCTATTAAAACTACGTAGGTGTATTTATTAAGCTAAAAAATATAATTATATACTTAAATTAGCCGTATCTTATACGGAATATAGTTTTTTATTTATTACTTTTTATAATATAGACTCGATAGTAAATTTTTTATAAATTAAGTTTAGTATAGATCTATACTTTTATAAAATAGTTTAGTAATTTTATAATTAGTAAAAGAGTACTATAATTTTTAATTATAATTTTATTAAGGCTTTTATAGTCTATATAAAGCCTAAAAGTACTATCGTTCTTTTTTATAAAAGCAATAAAAGCCCTAGTAGGGAATTTTAATTACTAAATTTATTTACGTTTAAAATATTTTCTTATATACTTTTTAAGAATCTTTAGTTTAGTAATTAACAAAGATAGCTTTTTTAAAAATTTATATAAAATTAATTACTAAGCCTATGAATACGTAAATAATACCGTATTAAAGAGAAAGTAATAGAGATTTATATAAGATTATTAGATACGTTATATTGATTACCTATAATAAATTAAAACTACCTAAATATAGTAACTTTTTTAATACCTTTTTTAAGTCCCTATAACTTTTTAGTTAGTAAATATATTTAACTAAATTTTTAACTATACCCTTTTAGGCCTAGGATAGGTTACTTAACTAGATTTTTAAAGTATATTATTAATCTAATAATAAAATTATATTAATTATAAAGATAGTACTAAGGCTTATATAATTACTGCTTACGTAATATATTATTAATACTATAGTATATTATAATATCTTTTTAATTTTATAAACCTAGACTTCTATTTTCTTAAAATAGCGCCAAATTTAACAAAACTTAAATCTAAAGTTTAACTTTTTTTAAAAGTAAATAATTCTCCTTTTTTAATTACTACTACTTTAAAAAAGCCTAAATAATCTATTTATAACGCTATTTAAAGAATTAAAAAAAAGGAGAAGAAGAATACTAATATAAAAAAGATTAAAAAGGGTAGAGTTTCTAAAGTAACTTAAAGAGATAAAAGAGTTATTAATAAAAACTTAATTAAAAGCCCTAAAAAAGATAATAAAAGGTTATTAATAAAAAATAACCTTCATACTTTAAAAAGATATTTATAATAAATTTTAAAAAAGAAGGCCTACTCTATTAAAAGAAGTAAAAAAAAAACCTATAATTAATAAAGAAAACGCTAAAAAAACATTAGAATATACTAAAAATAATATAAAACATGTAAAAAATATAAATTTAAAAAAGATTATATTTTCTAATAAGTGAGTGATACAAAGAGGATAATAAAATAGATAATATTATAGAAAAAGGGGTAATAATAAAGTTAGAAAAGAACTAGCTATTAGCTAATTACAAAGTAAGTAATTTTAACTTTTTAAAACATTAAAATATATAACTTTTTATATATTTTTACGTTATAGTTTTAGTTTTTTAGTATTAATTATATTAATTATTTTATAGGCCGAGACCTTACCCTATAAGTTTAGGATGCAATTTAGTTAAAAAGTAAAAGTAATTTAGTATTTATTAAAACACCTAATTCTTTAACTTCTTATACTAGTAAGGACTATATAAATAAAGTCCTTATACCTGAAGTTAAATCCTTAATAAAAAGGGGTAAGTTATATAACTATTTTTTACCCCTTTTTTTATTAATATAATATATATTATATTATATTATAATTATAAATTTTATATTAATATTAATTTAGGTTAGTAATTTTAATAAGATAACGTGTCTAATTATAAAACAACGGACATTTTAAACTAGTTTAAAAATAATAACATTATACTATTTCCTTACCTAGCCTATAGCCCTGGTTTAGCCCCTATAGAAAATATATAAAATTATTTAAAATAAGGGCTAAATAATAATAAAGAGGCTAATTTAGGTATAGAATCTAGTATATAAAGTATAGAGGCCTTTAATAGAGTTATTATATAAAAGTAAAATAATATACTATAAGAAGTTATTAATAATTATATTTTATTTCTTTCTAACTATTATAAGGCAGTTATAGAAGCTAAAAGCTACTATACTAAGTATTAGTAATTTATTATTTACTAGTTTATTATTAAAAATATAAGAAAGTAACTTTTATATATAATTATATAATTAATATATATATTTATATATTAATCGAATAAAAAGTGTAGCTGTGATGGCACGGGGCGACCCAAAAGGGGGTTTAAAAAAGGAGGAGTATATATATGCCTTTATACTCAATATGTCGATAAAGTATAATTAATATATAAATATATAAATATAGTTAATATACTAATAAAACTTAGTGTCTATTACTATATATATAAAAATAAACTAATTTTACACCTTAATTAAAAAGTTGTACTAACTTAAAGTAGGGTCCTAAAAACACTCTATATTTACTAATTTTTTTTACTCCTAAACCCCTTAGTAAGCAGTTCCTAATAGGCTAAATGTAATCTCCTAGTCTTTCTCTTTAAAACGGTCCTTTTTTCGTATTTTTTTAGCTTACTAATTAAATAGTTATATAATTTTAAAAAAGGTACTTTTTTAATTAATTCTTTTATTATTCACCCCCCTGTAAAGTTCTTATCTAAAGCTGAATTTAAAAAATTAGAATATTTAAACGGTATAGAGTATTTTTTTTATTTATTTAGTTTATTTTAGACTAGAATTTCTATTAAGCCGACTGAATATATATATATTTAGATACTTAGGTTATATATAGCATACTTAAACTTTTTTACGCTTTTAAAAGTAATTTTTATAATAAAAGTATTATTTTTTTTAAATTAGTTCTAAAAAAAACTTTTTAAATAGTAATATTTATTTTTAGGATTTCTTAGTTAAACTAAAGTAGATTTAAAAAAATTTTATATTAAAAAAGACCTATAATAATAAATACAATTAACTAAATATAATTTTAACTATATAAGTTAATTAAGCTTATTACGGCTACTATAGTACTATAAATAGTTATATTAAAACTATATACTACTTATACTAATAATGTATTTAAAGTAGTTACTTTTAAGCCTATCTCCTTTACTAGCTTAGTACTTATAAAATTTAAAGTAAACCCTAAATCTACTAGAGTTTTAATATAGTCTGTATTTACAACTCTAGCCTTTAGAATAACTATCCTTTTAAATTAATTATATACCTAGTTAAATAAACTGCTAATATACTTAATCTTAAGTATTTATAATAAAAAGCTTATAATAGTTTTAATATAAGTAGTAAGTATTATAATTACTTTTACTTATTCGCTTTTTCTATTTAAGTTAATAACGCGGTTTTATTAGTTACTTTTTTAAATTTAGAGCCTACCGGCTTATTTTCATAAGAGTAGTTAAAAGTATAGTAGCCCTTTTTATTATAATAGTAATATATTAGCGTATTAGTAAAAAACTTTATTTTAGTTAGTAGCTTATTTAACTAGTTAGTATCTAATTATCCTTATTCGTTCTACCTATAATATTTTTAAGGTTTAGTAAATTTTCTTATATTTTACGTATTCTTTTTAGTTTCTTATATTTTAAAACTACTAGAATTAGTTATCTTTTATATTAACTAAAAACATTAGTCTTTTTTTTTTATTTTAGTAATAGTATTAATCTATTATTTTTTTAAAATCTATAGTCTAGTTTAAAAAATTTTATTTAGGCAGTTTATAAAGCTTTAAACCTATTAAAGTTCTTTACTAGCTTTAAATATATTTAGTTTCTGTTATAAAAAATAGATATAGTTTAAAAGTTCTATAGAAGACTACTAAAATAGCTAAATAATTTACTTAAAATTAATTTTAGATTTATTAAACTATTATAATAGTTTTTTAAGAGTATCTAGTATTTTAAATATTAAAAAATTCTAAGTCTCTTTCTATAGTAGATTAATGCTAAGTTTTAATATAAATTTAGCCTTCTAAGTAGTTTAATAGGGCTTATTAATATATGTAATAGTAAATTTAATTTTTAAAATCTTTATTAGGAAATAGGTTAATAATTAATAAAAATAGTATTAATAATAATCTTTTTAAAAATTAAAGTTACGTCTACGTTTCTTTTTATAAATATAAAGGGCTTTTAGCGTTAATAAACGTATAGCTAAAATATAAGCTAAAATAGTATAATTTTATAAAATAGTTACGTCTTTTATAATCGTAGTTTAGTTACCTATATTAAAGTAATAATAAATATTAAGTAATGACTTTATTTATTTTTTTTATTTTTAACTTATTAGAGCTAATTGCGTACTTTTTTAAACTTAGTAAATATAAAAGGTTTTAATTATAATAAAAGTATCTAACTATAATAGTTAGCGGCTATTTATATCGTTTTATATTTTAATAGGTTTAATAGAGGCATCTCTATAGCTTATATAAAATTTTAAAAAACTTAAGTATTAAAGATACTAAAAAGGAATTTAAGATTTTCTTTAGGTTTCTAAATAATTTTAGTATTTTATAAAACTAACGTATTATATATATTTATATACTAATTAAATAAAAAGTGTGGCTGTAGTGGCTCAGGGCAACTAAAAGGGATTTTAAAAAGGAGGAGTATGTGTATACCTTTATAACGTATTATATATAATAGGGTAATAAAACTTTTTTAGAGCTATATTATACTAGATTACTCTTAAAGATTAAAAACTAATTTAAATATTAGAAGTTAGGGTAGAGTAGTAATATAGTATAATATATAAAATAAATTAAGTATATATTATCTATAGAGGTAAAAAAATAAATTACTATCTAGCTAAAGCCCCGTAGCGTAGACTATATATCCTTTATTATATAAGTACGCTCTTATTTAGAACAAAGATACCTAAATTCTAATAATAAAAGTATTTACTTTTAAAAGAAGATTAACTTAAAATTTAAGTTTTATTAAATATTATACTATTATAAAGAAATAGTAGTCTAGATTTATAAAATTAAAAACATATTATTAATTACTATAATATTAGTAATATATTACGTAAGTTGTAATTATATAAGTAGAAACTATATTTTTCTTATTAATATAATTTTATAATTAGTTTACTAATATACTTTTAAAAAAACTAATTACGTGACCTAGACTAGGTCTAAAAGGGTATAGTTAAACTTTTAGTTATATATATATACTAACTAATAAGTTATAGAAACCTAAAAACGAGATTTAAAAAATTACTCTATTTAGGTAATTTTAATTTATTATACGTAATTAATAAGTAGTAGCTAACAGGCTTATAAAATTTATTATAACTTTTTCTTTAAAACAGTATTATTCACGTATTTTTAGGCCTATTATTTAATTTTATATAAATTTTTAAAAAAGATATTTTTTTTAATTAATTTTTTTTTATTACCTCCTTATAATCGTACTAAAAGTGTAAATAACAATATAATTTTAGAAGTAATTAAAATATAATTAAGTACTAATCTATATATACGTTTTATAGTAAAGTAATAAATTCTTTAATTATATTATATAAAATAAATAAATTATTATTTTATTAGTTATACAGGGAAGTAAAAAAAACAGTATTTAAAAAGGATACTATTTTTAAAAATTTATATAAAACTAATTAATAAGTTTAAAAATACGCAAATAATACTATTTTAAAAATAAAATTATAGAGAATTATATAAGCATTTTACGTACTACTTATTTATTATATATAATAAACTAAAATTACCTAAACTTAATAATTTTCTAGAATCCTTTTTTAGGTTCCTATAATTTTTAGTTAGTAAATATATTTAACTAAAATTTTAATAATACCCTCATAAGTCTAGTCTAGATTACGTAACTCGTGTTTTAAAGTATATTAATTATTTAATAATAAAATTATATTAATAATAAATATTTAGTCTATACTTATATAATTACTACTTACGTAATATATTATTAATATTATAGTATATTATAATATCTTTTAGATTTTATAAACCTAGACTCCTATTTTCTCGAAATAGTAATTAATTTTTTAAAACTTAAATCTAAAGTTTACTTATATTATAAAATGTTTTTTTTAAAACTTTTACTTATATATAATTATACTATTACAAATAGTATAAATCGTATTTTTATTTTATATTTTTAATATAACGTTCTATTTATATAGAAGGCCTAGAGTTTTAAATAAAAAACTAGTAGTTATAAGATACGTAAAATAAGCGTAAAATAAGTATAAAAGAAATATAAAAAAAAACGTAAAGTAAATATATAAATAATATATACTATTTATTCCTACTATTACCCTTCTATCTTATACGCCCTTTAGATACTTTTTACTAGTTTTATATATTTATATTTTATTATATACTATTAGATATAGTTTAGTATAGTATTATATATCTCTATTATTTTTAATTATTCTTACTCTAATATTTCTATAGTATTAATAGTATAAAAACTATATATTTACTTAATTATATATATATTATAACTGTTAGCAATTCTTTTACTTTATCTCGTCCTTTAAGTATAAGACGCGCTTAACCTATTTTTTCTTCTTTCTACTATTAGATTTTAGCTCTTTTACTTTTACGTAAATATTTTTATTTATTATATATTTATCTCTATTTACGTAGTTATTACCTATATTACCCTAAAATTTATTATATATATTATTTATTATAATAAATTATCTATTACTATAAAATTATTACTATTTTTATTTTTTTTTTGCGTATAAAGCCTAACTAACGTATTATATAGTTATTTTTTAGTATAGGTATTATAGTAATTACGTTTCGTATTTTTATATTTTTATCTAACTTATAAAAGTTAGTTTTAAAATGTTTTATTTTCCTCTATTACTAAATACTATTTTATTTTATTATTATTTATTTTGCGCGCTTTGCGGGCAAGTCTATTAATAATAAATTAATATTATAGTCTATAGTAGGTCTTTTTTATAATAATAGTATTACCTAGCTACTTTTTAATATAAATTATTTAGGCGTTAGTATAGATATTATTAGGTTTCTTAATTCTATATATATTATTAGTAATAGTATATAATACTAACGTTTTATATATACGTAGTACTATAATTATTTAAGGAATTATTATTTTTTTTATTTAATTATTACATTCCTCTGCTTTATATATCTATATTATATTTTTTTTAAAATATTTTTTTATATTAAGCGTATACATATCGTTTAATATTATTTTTATATATTATTAGTAATAGTTTAAGTTAGCTTTATTACGTATATACTAACCTAAGTTTTTTTTTTGTTAAGGTACTCTATAGTAGTTACTAATAAGTTTAATCTAAAAGTCTATTTAGTAAGAGTATTAACTAATTATAAAATTATTAATTATAATTAAGAAAGTGTCTTACTATTACTTATAGGTGTTGATTTAGTAAAATATAAAAATATATTACTATCTTACTAACTTTTTAGTTTATTAGAATTAACGGTGTTAGCGTTATTTTATAATAAAACTTTATAATTTAGTTTTACTTATATTATTCCTATCTATTCCTAGTACTATAAATATTAGAATTTTATTAAATAAAGCGAGGCGGAATAAAATACTGACTATAGTATTATTAATATAAATATTAATAATTTTAATATTTTAGTATTTTATAAATTTTAAGTTATTAGTACTCAACGTGTTATTATATAAAATATTAAAAAATTCCTCTTCTAACTACTTATTAGGACTAAAAAGAGCTACTTTTTTAAGACTGGTATTACTAACGCTACTTTACTTAAATATAAATATAAAAGCTTACGTATTAGAATTACTAAAATTATAGTAAGTAGTACTAGCTAGAAAGCGTAGTATATTATTTATTTTTTTCTTTTTACTTTTACTATTTTTCTTATATCCTCCTTTATACGGAACGATAGCTTAAATAATATTTTTTTTTATAATTATATTTAATAAATCTATTATTATTAGTAAGTACCTGTAACTACTTACCTATATTTATAATATTTAATTTAATCTACTTATACGCCTTATTAATTATTAAATTAATTATTTTATCTATATATATATTTTTAGCCTTTTTAAATATTAGAAACTTATATTATAGTTTTTATATATCTTTTAGTTCTTTTAGTATATACTATTATTTAATTTTTATTTTAGTTTTACTAAGCCTCAAAAGTATAATTATTTATTTTTTTAGTATTTAATTATTAGTCCTTTTTAAATATTTCGCAACAGTTTTAGAATTAGAAACTAGTAAAATAGATAAGATTTTAGTTATATTAATTAATATATTATTCTTTTTTTTTGTTACCGATTATAGGGCCGCGCTTTTTTATTAATATATTTTTTATATATTTTTATTATAAGTTTTATTATAATACTGTACGGCAAAGTAAAGCGTAGAATATATAATTTAAAATAAAATTATTTTAAAGTAAAACGTATTAATAACGTAGTGCGGTTAAAAAGTCTTAAATTACTAGTATTTTTATTATATAGATAGGCGCAGTTAAATAGGCGCGCCTACTATTAGTATAAGTTTAATATAAAATAATTTACTAGTAAATATAAATATCTATATATATAGTTTATTATATATATATATTTATAACTACGTATATAGTATCTTACAAGTTTTTTATATAAAAAAAATAGCTAAAAATAATAGCTTTTTATAATATTCTACGTAAAGAAATACGGTGTTATTTAGTATAATAATAGTAGTAAATACCTATAATTAAGCTAGATTATTAAAACTATAGTATTATAGCCTATACTTTTTTATACTATACGTCGTAGTCTATTAGGCAGCTATTTATATAATCTACTATACTAACTATATACTAATAAATATTACTAATATACTATATTAACTATTCTATTTTATTACTTTTATACTATAATTAGTAGTATAATATATTCTTTACTATATTAATAGTTTAATATATTATATTAATTTAATAATTATTACTTTACTACGCTTATAGTATTAATAATTTATACTTAATTACTCCTTATATTATAATAAATAATTTATATTCTTTATAATTATTATCTATTTACTATCTAGCTACGCTATATTATTATAATGAAGAGCTAATAGAATAGATATTTATATTATATTTATTTTATCTTTTTCTTAACTAGACTACAGTTTTACTCTAATTACGCTATTAATTATATAATATTATTTATAGTACTATATAGTAGACTTATACTCTTTTACTTTAAATCTCTATTACGCCTACTTCCTTAGCCTACTCTTAACCTATATTTTTATTATTATTTTATATTATATTTTTATTTTACGCGCTCCGAGTAAGTTAATTTTATATATAGTTTTTCGCTAAGATATTATTCTTTAGCTATAAATTTATATTACTAAGAATATTAATAGTAATCTTATACTATAACTAGCTAATCTAAAAACTATAATTATAGTATTATTAAATCTTTATATTAATTAGATACAACTCTAATAGTTTAAATATATATTTTTTTAATTAAATCTACTAATTAGTATATTATCTTAAGACTATCTACTAGTATATAAACTATATTATTAGTCCTATTCTATTATATTTAGATTTTGTCCTATTTCTGTTTCTAACCTTAATTATAAAAAAATATAATTTTTTTTAGTTTAAAAACAGTTTATAATTTCTATACTTTAATTAAAACTATTATAAATAGTATAGATTAGTATACTTACTACGTAAACTAGTACTTTATTAAATTTAATATTAGTTATAATATAATACTTAGAGGTATAGCTAAATTTATAATTTATATTATTTAGATTTCCTTCCTCCTAGAGTTATTGCTATAACGTTATATAACTCTAGACTAGCTATTTAAACTTTTACTATATTACGTTATTAACGCTAACTCTTAATAAGCTTTTTACGTAGTAACTATAATAACTTTTTATTATTACTAATAACTTATAACATTTTTAATAGTAATTAAAATATTAAAATATAATATAGTACTTCTTATAGAATTCCTATAGAATTTTTTAATTCTTTTATAATAACTACTAACTTTTTAATAATAAGCTTTTATATAACTATCTTATAGTACTATAGCGTACCCTTTTTTTACTATTTACTACCTACTTTACTTCTACGCGTACGCATATCCCTATATCTAAATAATTTTAATTATTTTAATAAGCTTTTTTAACTATAATTATATTTCTTAACTTTGCGCTGCTGCAAGAAATCTTCTTTTTTTTAAAAAAAATATTATTATTACTATTACTACTACTATTACTACTACTACTATAATTACTATTATTACTACTACTACTACTACTACTACCGCCGCTGTTCTCTATTTTAAATAAAAGAGTCTTATCTTTTTTATATTATTATATTATAAAATTTACTATATTACTATATAATCTAAAGTAGATTTTAATATTTTTATAGATATTATTAAGGCTAAAAATTATATATATTTTAAGTAAAAAGAGGCGTATTAGAATTAAATTAGAATTAAAAATAATATTAACTAAAAGATTTAGCCTATTAAGTAGGCTAGCCTACCGTACTACGCAGAGATAGAAGTTAAAATAGTCCTTAATATAATTTAGTTAGTTGTTACTATTAGTAAAAGCCTATACTGTACGCTAAAGGTTATTTAGTAAACTAATTATTAAATACTAAAACGCTAACGTTATAGATATAATAATAATAATAATAAATTTTTAGAGTTTAAGTATATAGTATTTATTAAAAGGAGAGAAAGCTATTATAGTTACTATTTTAAACGCGCTATATATTAAACGCGTTATATATAATTTATAATTTTACTTATAATAAACTATTTTTATTTTATAGTTATTACCCTACTATTGTTATAGCTATTGCCTAATAAGTTATTTATTAAGTTATTACTCTACTAGCTATAAAATTTAAAAAATTCTATATTTAATAGGCCCTAAGTTATAGTGCTTTTATATTTTTACTTACCTCTATATTAAGTAAGGACGTAGTATATACTAAGTCGATATAGCTCCTATAGATAAACGTAATAAAATATTATTTAGATTTTTTATAATAGTAGAGCGTTTAATAGTTATATTTAAGTTAATAGTATTATAAATTATATTAATAATATAGTCTATTTTAGCTAACCCCTTATATAGCTCGTTATATAATTTATAAGTAAAAAGCTAATAATTACCTTTTTATTTTAAATTTAAGACTCTAGTACCGTATTAGTAGGTTTTATATTATTACTTTAATTTTTATTATTTATATTAAAGTTTATAAAGTTAAATAAGTTCCGCTAGTCTAAGTTTTTATTTATAATTATTTTACGCTATAGGCGCTGTAGTACTAAAATTATATTAAAAAATATAAATACTACTTATACTTTTTAGTAGCTAGTTTTATTAATTATCTTTACCTATACCTTTTTTAGTTTAGACTTACCTAAAACTATACTATTTTATTTCTTTTACTTTTAGGTCCTCTTTTTAGAATTATTATTAATAAGTATTTATAACCGCGACTTTATTTCCTTAAAATAAGTAATACTTTATTATAAAAACTAGATAACTAGTTACTCTTTCTATAGCTTAGTATTAATAAACTTAAAAGTATTTCTAAATAAATCTATAAATTTATAGTCATAAGTAATAAATCTAAAATAGATTATCTTTATAAAAATATTAAATATTTTAATTATATTTATATTCTGTACTATTTACTAGTGTATAAATAATTTTTTTTTATTTATTAAATTCTCTTTATATAATTGTACTTTAAATTTAGTCTATATATTTTTAATATAGATAACGTCTATATTAATTAGTATTTAAATAGCCTTATTATTCTAATTTTTCTATATAAGGTCCTTATAGAGTATAGTCTTATATATAAATATTAAAATATAGTTTATACTATTCGCAAAAATAAAACTAGTAATTTCTAAATATATAAAACGTAGTAATAAGTTTCGTTCGTTCCTATATAGGTTAATTATTTAAAAAAAAAAGTACTAGTAGTTTCGCGGCCGTTTAAATATAATTTATTAATAATTATTATATATATATAGTATTAATTAACTACTATTTATACCTGTTTACTTTTATACGTAGTATATTAAACTAATTAGTATTTTTACTTACTATTTTCTCCGCCCTTTATAGTCGCGTTTAAATAAAATAGAATCTATTTTACTATATTATTATTTATAGTTATATAACTTAGTTTATTTTTATATATTTTATAATATTATTTTTAGAGCTTATTATACTCCTTATTATTATAATTTAAAATATTATAAATACGGGTTAGCTAACTACTATTTATACTAAAAATAAAATAGGAAGTGCTAGTTAAACTAGATTAGTTAGTTATAGTATTAAAATATTCTTTATAACTATTTTCTTCCTGCAATTTAAAATCCTTAGTTAGAATATATTTAAATTTAAGCTTAGGCTACTACGTAAACGGGTTACTCTTTTTAAAAAAAATTTTAACGTCTATAAGTATAGAGTATATTTAGTTTTAATTAAATAATAAATATATATTATATTTAGTATTATCTAGTAGCTTAAAATATAAACTAATTTTTTTCTTTTTGTACTTTTCGCAGAGCTTCTTATCTAAATTATTAAAAATAATAAGCTTTAGCTACTACTCCTCTAAGAGGTTTTTAAGAAGTAGTAAGTCTATTAGTATTATAGTCTAGTTTTTTACTTAAAATTTAATATTTTTTAAATACGTAGAGATTAGCGTATACTTAATTTAAAATTTTATACTTTTATATTTACTCTTCTCGTTAAGCTAAAAGATCTAATTAGTTTAAATAAGTACACTTTAGCTCTTTATAATAAATTATAAGTTAAGGAGTATGACATTTTATATTTTAATAGTTTTACTAAGTTATATTTTATTAATAAGAATAGCAGATATAAGTATACTAAATAAGTAGTATATAAGTATATATATACTAATTATTTAGTACGCAACTAGACTAAGCTTATAAGTAAATAATAACTTAGGAGATATAAAGATATATTATAAAATATTATCTTTATACTATTAATATAACTAGTTTACGTCTACTCTAAAGAGTTTTATTTTATTTTTTTAGTTTTTTTTAGTTTATAGTTTTATAATTATGCCTATATTATAGTTTTTTATTACTTTTTAAAATCTATATTGTTTAGTATTATACTATTTATAATAGTTTAATTAATATATTTAGTATTTATAGTTAGAGTTACGGCTTTTTTATTTTAAGTTTTAAAAGTAGCTTTTTTTTCTTTATTATTACTAATAATCTTACTCTCTTTAATTAATAACGCGTTATTAGGTATATTAGTTAAAATAGGTACGTATTTAATAACTGTTTTTACTATAATAGATATATTAGTAAGGCTATTACTATTATTTATACTACTATTACTCTTTTAGTTACTATCTTTTTAATTTTTTATTATTAGTATATTACTAGTTTAATTATAGTTTAGTATTAATATTTTACTACTATTTATAGGTACTCTTATCTATTTTAGAAATATATTATAATTACTAGTTATAGTATATACTATTCTACGCTAGTCTTTACTATATTTTAAATTATTTTTAGGTAATAGTATACTTATTTTATTTTTTAAAATACTAGGGCGCTATACTAGTATAATAAAAAGAAGAGAAATAGATAATAGTATAAAAATTTAAGTAGTATATATATTAGTAATACTAAATAGTATACTACACCTAGTACTATTTCTACTTTTTATTATTATAAAGTAGTTAGCGTTATACTATTTATAATAATATAAGTATAATATACTTACTAAATACTATAGTAGTTACTTACATTATTTAAAAATAGATTCTAAAGTCCTTTAATATTTAAATACTATTTATATAATTATTAATTATTATTTTAAGGTCGTATTAGTTCCGTAGCTACTCGTTATTATAAAAAAAGATAAAATAGATAGACTACTTCTATTATAAAGATTAGATTTTATTATATAGCTTTTAAAATAATATATATTTTATAAGTAAAGGCTGTCCCGGCGTTAGTAGGTTATATATAAACTTAAATATTATTACTACTAAAATAGAGTCGTAACTAAGAATATATATATTTTAATTTATAAGTATTTTAAGTCTATTCTACGACTTAAATCTAGAGCCTATAGTAGTATAAAATTTTAAATTTTTTAGCTAGCTTATAATAATACTTATCTAAGACCGCGCTAAGGATACTAGTTATAAAAATATTAATATAGATATATAGTTTATTTTAAATTTTATTTTAATAAGTAGTTTTAGGCTAAATTAGCGTAGATTTTCGTTAATAGTTTAGTAAGCTAACTAGTATATAAATAGTAGCGCTTCTAATTTTATAATTTTAAAAAATATATTTTTTAAACGTCTAAATATCTAGTCTAAGTTATATACGTTAATATTATTTAACTATATATTTAGTATTAAATTTACCTACTATTATTTTATAAAGTTTCCTCCCTTCTATACTCTATATATAAATATATTATTATTGGCTGTATACTGTGTAACTACCTTAAGAAGTATATTTAATTAGTTATTATCTAGACTAAATAGATAATAGAAATTTATTTTACTTATTATTTATAAGCTAGTATAATTTCTATAACTAGTATATAACTATTAAAAATTACTCTTTTTTTAAGTAGTAATCCTACGTTGCTATTATAGTTTATTATAAGTAGATAACTTAGGTATAGTACTTCTATTCAAGTAAAAAGTAGTAGTATTATTAATTCTAAAAAGTATATAATTATTTTTAGTTAAGAAATTAAATTTTATATTAAAACTACCAGTTTCTCTACTAGTACCGCTAAAATAATTATTTATAGTAATAAATAGAATAACGTAGTAGAATAACCATAAATATATTAAAAAGTAAAAGTTAATAATATTAGTAAAAGAGTAAATATAAAAAATTATAAATAGTTTTATAAAAAATAAAACGCACTATATAATAGGCTAAACTAAAAATAATACTAGTATAATTATAAAAATATATAGGATAATAGCTGCGGCTACTAATTTAGAATATTACTTGTACTATTTTAGATAGTATAACTTAAGCTAAAATATTATATATATATATAATAATATTATAATATAAATACTTTTAGACTATAAGTAATAGTATATAGTAAAACTCTTTATCTTTTTTTAGTCTTATACTATTTTAAAGCTTATAATATATAAATCCTAACCTATTTTACTATAATAGAGTTATAGTACTAAAATAAAAGTATATATATATAGGTAAAGAGTAGTAGGTATAAAAATATATTTATCTTTAAAGAGCTATACTATAAATAATTTTATATTTTAGATATATAAAATAAATTTACTCTATATCTCCTATATAGATTATACTTAGTAATATAACTTATAGCCGTTAGCCTTAAGTAAAATATATATAATAATACTTAAAGGTTTACAGCTTAAACTCTATTTTATAAAAATTAAATAGATTTTATATATTTAGTAATTTTAGATTTAGTAGATTTTACTATTATTTTAATATATATTAGTTAAAGTACTATTACTAATAGTTTATTATTTTAATATTATATATTTATTTAATATTAAATTTACTAAAGTTTAATAAATTATAAGCTCTTATATTATACGCTAGTCCTTAGATATTAAATATTATTTTACTACTTTTATGAAAATTATTATCCTTAATTTAGTAGGTAAGGAGTTAAGTTAGTATAAAAGAACGGTATTAAGAGTATAAGTATTATATTATTATAGAGGGAGGACTTAATTTCTTATTTAATAGTAGATAGTTACTATACGTAGGCTATTAATTAAAGTTATACTTATTATATAGGTATTTTAATTAAGAAGGTTATATAAATAGTTAAGCTTTTTAATAATAACATACTAAAAATAGTTTTTAACGTTATAGGTTATTATAAAGGGGAAGGCGTTAGTATTAGTATTAGTATTAGTATTAGCGTAAATATAGGGGTAGATATAGGGGTAAGAAAATAGTTTTTAAATAAATATAGATTTAATATATATATTATTATCTACTATAGCGGATTTTATAGAGTAGTAAAAGAAAAATTAAAATCTCTATTTTTTAGCTATTTTAATTATATAGTGTTAGTCTATAGTATGTTAAAAAAATTATATAGTTTTACTATTATTAAAAGCTTTAGTCTAGTAACTAATTAACTCTATATATAAAATAGGTATAATAGACACTATTATATAAAACTTTATTAAAAAGCTATTATTTTAGTTTAGTTTTAATAAACTATATACTTGCTTAAGCTAGCACTTATTTGGGCTCTTAGCTCCTTTATTAACTTTTATTATGTCTTTTAGGCGTGTAAACGCGTTTAGCCTATTTTTTCCTTTTATTATTATATTTTAGCTCTTTTACTTTTTTATTAATATTTATATTTACTATATCTTTATTTTTGTTTTTATTAATATTATTATTTTTATTACTTTTAAAATCTTTATCTACGTTATCTAACTAATTATTTTTAATAATAAAACTATTATTATTATTTTTTTTATATTTATATATAGAGTCCGATCTATATATTACGTAGTTATTTTTAAATATATTTACTATAGCATTTATATTTAGTATTTTAATATCTTTATTTTATAAACTAATTTTAAAAGCTTCTATTTTTTTTTACTATTAAATATTACTTTACTTTGCTGCTACTTATTTCGCGCGCTTTATAAATAAGTCTATTAATAATAAATTAGAGTTATAGTCTAGGGTAGTTCTTTTTTATAATAATAGTATTATCTTACCTTTTTTTAATATTAATTATTTAGGTATAGGTGTAGACGTTATTAGCTTTCTTAATCCTATATATACTATTAATAATAGTACACGACGCTAACGTTCTATATATATATATTATTATAGTTACTTAAGAAATGCTTTTTTTTATTTAACTATTAGATTTATTTACCTCGTATATTAGTACTATATAGAGTTAAATATATACTAAGCCTATATATATTATTTAAGATAGGTTTTATATACTATTAATAATAGTCTAAGCCAGTTTTACTGCGTACACACTTACTAACGTTCTTCTTAACTAAAATATTTTATAGTAATTAGAGTTTAATCTAAAAGTCTATTAAGTAAGGGCGTAAACCTAGTATAAAATTATTAATTATAATTAATAGGGTATTACTATTACCTATAGGCGTTATTTAAGTAAAATAAAGTAATATATTACTATTTTACTAACTCTCTAGTATACTTAGGTTAATAGCGTTAGTAATAAGACTTTATAGTTTTATTTTATTTATATTATTTTTATTTATTCCCTATACTGTAAATACTAGAATCTAGTTAAATATAATTTTTTTTTATGTAATAAAGTTGCTATTAGTAACTACCTAATTAGGAAGAAGAGTACTAAATATACTATATAAACTAATAACCGGCTCTTAAAAGATACTGCGCTAAGCCTAATTAGGAAAAGTAGTACTAAGATAGACACGTAATAACCGCTTAATAGTACTTAATAGTATTATAGTTTAGTAATTTATTACTTTATAGTAACTTATATTTACGTATCTACTATTATAACTAATACTAAATAGGTATTTATAAAAAAAGAGAAAGAAAATATTATATCTATAGTACGCAGCGCGATATATAAAATAGTAGACTTTATTAATTATAGTACTAGACTCCTATATACCTAATAAACTATAAAATAGATAACTTACTAGTAATAGATATATAGACTCTTATAGCGCGTACTATAAAAGATATATATTAAATAAATAAGTAAAAGAAATAATAAAAAAGTTAAAGTTAAAATAAATAACTTCCTATAATTAGCGTAAAATAACAACGGCGTTTACGCAACCTTTAGTACAATACTATATAATAGTATACTTAGTATAACTAAAAAGTAATATATATTTATAGTAACTATTACTAAAAGGCTAAAAATTCGACTAAAGTATAAATAATAAAATAGAACGCCTTACGGATTAGATAAAAAGCTAGTATTATTAGTACTTTTAAATACCTACTAAATACTTAAGGTATAAGGTAGTATGTAATAATTACTTTAAATATAACTACTATTTTAGTAAGTCTGCTGCTAAAACTAATAACTTATAAAACTTTTATAGTTAAATAAGGACTTTATATAAAAGTAGTAAAGTAACTTAAAAACTTTATATAAGGATAGGCTAGATAACCCTAAGTATATCGTAAAGCTATAGGTATATAGTATTATAAAAGCGCGGTAGGTATATAAAGCCTAAATACTAAAAAAATTTTTAAATTAGACTATAAGGACTATAAGGAGATAATAGCTAGCAGGTCTAGGGTAATAAAAATAAATAGCTTAGTATATAACTAAATAAAATAGAATATTCTGTATTAATTATTTTATTATAACTTTAAAACCTCTAGGTCTCTGTTAAGACCGGAGTTAAATATAATAAAATAAAATAAAATATAGATAATAGTATTACTAATACGAGAGTTAATAAGTTTAATATTTTAGTATTTTATAAATTTAAGCTTATTAGTGCGCAGCGTATTGTTATATAAAATATTAAAAACGTTTTCTTTTAGCTATCTACTAAGAGTAGAAAAACCTAAAACTACTTTTTTTAATTTTAAAATAGGTATTACTATTACTATTTTATTTAACAGTAAATATAAAAACTTAAATAATAAAATTACTAGTACTATAACTAAAAGGCGTAGTATTTTATTTATACTCTTTTTTTTAGAGCTATTTTTAGGGCCTCTTTTATACAGAATAATAATTTAAAAAAAAAAATTTTTTTATACTTACAGGGGTGTGACAAAAAAAAAGACTAATTAAAAAAGATTAGTTTTTAAAAGTTTGATAACTCTATAAGTATTATATTTAAAAATATAAAACAAAGTTTATATATAGAAAAGGTTATAAAATATAGTATAATAATGCCTAATTAGACTTAGCGTATTTATAGCCTTAGTTATATAGTCCTAAACCTAAGACTTTTTTATTTCTTAACTTTAAGTATATATAACTTTTTTACTAGCGTATAAAAGTAGCTGTAAAATATATATATATTACTATACTATATATATTACTTATATAATTATTTATATTATAGATTAATAATATCTTACTAAAATTATCTTATATTTTATTAAAATTAAGAAATAGTAAAAATTAAGTAATACTATTCTATATCTTACGTAATTAAAATTTTATATAATTTTAAATATATTTCTACACATTTTAGTGGTAATTATTAGTTAGTAATATATTATTATTATTAGATAATATATACTTAAAATGTAACTAACCTAGTTAGGTAATAATAAAATATTAGCTTTTTAGTACTTTATATAGTCCAGAATATAAAATAAAGACTTTCTAGTTATCTTTACTATATAAGAAGTTATAAGACTTTAAATTTATAAAAATTTAAAAAGTTTTTTAGTTATTACTAATTTAATATTATAGTAAATAAAATAATTATTTTATTGTTAAACTTATTGTACAGTTCTGCTTTTATTTAGTATTTTAAATTTTTAAAAATAAGTTAAATATATATCTTTTTAAATAACGTCTAAAATCTCTAAATTAGGTCTTTAAATTCTAAATTTATATTGCTAATTATTTAGATAAGAAATTATACTTACAACTTATTATGTAAAGATATTATAGTACTTACTAATATATATATATATATTATAGCTAATTTTATACCCTAGTTAAAAAGTTATAAATACGTAAAGTTAAGAAAAAAAAAGTTTTAAGCTTAATATTATATAACTAAGGCTATAAATACGCCAAGCCTAATTAGGCTTTATTATACTATATTTAATAACTTTTTCTATAAATAAATTTTATTTTATATTTTTAAATATAATACTTATAGAGTTATTAAACTTTTAAAAACTAATCTTTTTTAATTAGTCTTTTTTTGTGTCACCCCCCTATATATTTAACGGTCTTATTCTTACTACTAAGTACTTATAACTACTTACCTACGGTTATAATATTTAATTAAACCTACTTACGCGTTTTATTAATAACTATACTAATTATTTTATATATATTTATCTTTCTAGTATTCTTTAATATAGTAAGCTTATAGCGTAGTTTTGGTATATTATTAAACTCGTTTTATATACGCCGCTAGATAGTCTTAATTTTAAGTTTATCTAGTTTAAAAAACTTTATAATCTATATTTTTAGTATGTAGTTATTAGTTAGTATTTTATAACTTATAGTACTAGCAGAATTAGAAGCTTATAAAATAAATAATATATCCCTTTTATTAATCTCTATACTATGTTTTCTTTTTCTTTTTTAGGCTATATTACTGCGCTTTTTTATTTATCGTTCTATTATATCTTTTTACTATACAACTTATTATAAGGGTATAAAATAAAATAGAGGATTAAGCGTATAGTTTAAAGTAGTTTTATTTTAAGGAGAGACGTTAACGTAGTATAACTAAAAAGTTATAAGTTATTAGTATTTTTATTACGTAGATAGGTATAGTTAAAAATAGGCGCGCCTACTATTAGCGTAAGTTTAATATAAAATAATTTACTAGTAAATATAAATATTTATTTATATAACCCGCTATATACGCCTACTTATAACTATATATATACTATTTTATAGGTCTTTTACGTAAAGAGATAGCTAAAAATAATAGCTTTTTATGATATTTACGTAAAAGAAATATAGTATTATTTAGTATAGTAGTAGTAATAAATATCTATAATTAAATTAGGTTATTAAAACTATAGAATTATGGCCTATACTTTTTTATACTATACGTTGTAGTCTATTAAGTAGCTATTTATATAATCTACTATACTAACTATACTAATAATTATTACTAATATATTATATTAATTATTTTATTTTATTACTTTTATACTATAACTAATAGTATAATATAGTCTTTACTATATTAATAGTCTAATATATTATATTAATTTAATATTATTTTACTACGCTTATAGTATTAATAATTAATATTTAATTACTTTTTATACTATAATAGATAGTCTATATTCTTTATAATTATTATTTATTTACTATCCAGCTACGCTATATTATTATAATAGAAAGCTAATAGAGTAGATATTTATATTATATTTATTTTATCTTTTTATAGCTAGACTATATTCTTTTTAAATATATTATATAGTACTACTAATTCTATTATCTATTATTATAGATATAAACTCTCTTTATTATAAACCCCTTTTTTACCTACTCCCCTAGTCTACTTTTTACCTACACCTTTATTATTCTTCTAACCTACGTCTCTATTTTACGCGTTTTAAATAAGTTTATTACGTATATAATTCTTAATTAATATACTTATTTTTAGCTATAAGTCTATATTAGTAAAAATATTAATAGTAACTTTATACTATAACTAACTAATTTAAAAACTATAGTTATAGTATTATTAAACTTCTATATTAATTAGATACGGCTCTAATAGTTTAAATATATATTTTTTAACTAGATCTACTAAGTAGTATATTATTTTAAAACTAACTACTAGTATATAAACTGTATTATTAGTTTTACGCTATATATTAAGTTATATATTAAGCTATATACTGTAGCTATAAGTTTAAATCCTATACTAACTAAAATAAAATATATTTTTTATAATCCTTATATACGCTTATTTTTTCACTATATTTAAGAGAATAACTTTTTTTTAGTTTATACTTTTTTAGACTAGTATCTCTAACACTATACTTTACTTTTTTTTATATAATTATTAGTTCTATTCCACTCCCGAGCAGGAGTATAAAAGACTTATTTATTCTTTTATATTTTATTTTTATTATATTTTACCCCGCTTACTAATAGTCCGCGAATTAATAATATTATTATAGCTTTATTACGTAATTTAAAATAATATTTTTTTACCTAATTTTATATAAACCTCTATACTACCTATTAAACTTTTTACTAAAATAACAATACTATAAAGGCCCGCTAAAGTAAGTTACGTATACACCCGGCTTATCTAGCCTTATAAGATAAGAAAGAAGCTATACCTACTATTATTAGCACCTATATAGCCTATAGGTAAGAATATCTACTATTTAGTTAGTAACGCCTACTAGTTAAAAATAAAAGTATATTTAGTATTACCCGGCCCTATAGTAATACGTTACTTAATTAAAAATATTTTAAATCCTAAGTGCGTACTTCTAAACGCGTATTATTTTATTTACTTAGTCTTAATATTATTTAAGGCTTACTATAAGTTTTTTATACTATTTATTTTTTTTTATTTTTTATATACACCTTATAGTTTCTATTTAAATAAGGAAACTCTCTTTTACGTATTAGTTTTTTTAGTAGTATACGCTAAATACGTAACTAAACTTATAAAAAGTAATAAATCTTTATTTTTTAGTTTAGCTAGCAGCTATTTTAGGTACTATCTTAATAAGTTACTTATAAAAAGATTTATTAATTACTAGAGTATTATAGACTACTTTTAAGGTCGGGGTTATAGTATTACTATATAGTTTTTATGTAATTTTATTAATAAAAAGTACGTCTATAATAAAAATAGGTAATAGATTTTTATTAATAGTTTAAGGCATAACAGCGGTAATAGTAATAGTATAAAATAATTTAAAAAAGACTAAATAGATATTTAGCAGAACTTTAAAAAGTAGAAGATAATATAATATAAAGTATAGATAGATAGCTAGACTTATATAAAGGCTAGATATCGTAGGCTCTAAGTACTAGCCTAATAATTCTATTAGTCCTAAAGTTCGTACGTCTAGTAACCCCTAAATTAATTAACTACTTTATATATAATTATAAGTAGTTACTAATCTATAAATATAGATTAGAGTGTAAGCAAAGCGTTACTATATTTAGTAAAGTATTTTACTCTTACTAAAAAGAAGGAGTATAACTTTTAAGGGTTTAAAATTTATATTATTTATATATAGTCTCGTTAGTATTGTATAAGCTATTTAGTATTTATTAAGTTCTTGTTATTACGTTATGCCGCGGCTTTATAAAACTCGCGAAGTATATTAATTAAATTATTAGTTCTATTCTACTATACCTAAATTTTTATCTATTTCTATTTCTAGTCTTAATTATTAAAAAATAAGATTTTCTTTAGTCTAATAATAGTTTATAATTTTTATACCCTATTAGAACTATTATAAATAGTATAAATTAGTATACTTACTACGTTAACTAGCGCCTTATTAAACTTAATATTAGTAGTAATATAGTACTTAGCGGTATAATTAAAATTATATTAATATTTTTATTAGCTAAGTTATTAGTAATAGAGCTAAGCTTAATAGTAATTTTTAAGTTAATAGTCTCGCAGACTATATTAATAATATAATCTATTTTAAATATACTTTTATATAATTTATTAACGTATTCTATAAGCGAAGAGTTAACTATTATACTTTTACTTATATTTAAGACTCTAGTATTATATTAAATGGACCTATACTTTTTACTTTAATTTTTTTTATTTTTATTAAGATCTGTAGGATTATAAACGCTTTACTAATTAGAATTTTTATTTACTATTATCTTATACTATAGGCGTAGAAATACTAAAATTATATTAAAAAATATAAATACTACTTATACTTTTTAGTAGCTTATTTTATTAACTATATCTATCTATACCCTCTTTAGTAAGCTTAGACTTACCTAAGGCTATACTATTCTATTTCTTTTAAGCTACTATTTTATTAATAAGATTCTATTTAATAATTATATATAGTTGTAATTTTATTTTTTTAGACTAACTAATAGTATATTAATTATACTTAATATTTAGATATTTTTTTCGTAGTACGGCGTTAATAAGTCTTAGTATATTATTAAATAGATCTATAGATTTATAGTTGTAGATAATAAATTTAAAATAAAAGATCTCTTTAAAAATATTAAATATTTAGTTTAAGCCTTTATCCGCAGCTACTTACTAGCAGATTATTAACTTATTACTATTTATAATATAATTATCTTTACGTATATAAACGATATCTATATTAATTAGTATTTAAATAGTATTACTATCTTAAGTTTACTATATAAAATTTTTATAAAGTATAGCTTTATATATAGGTATTATAGCGTAGGTTATATTATTTATAAATATAAAATCTATAAATTCTATATAAACTAGGCGTAATAATAGATTTAGTAGGTTTCTGCGTAAATTAATTATTTAAATATACGTTTTAGTGTTTTTTCTACTATTAAAATATAGTTTATTAATTATTAGCGCGTATATATATAGTTACTCTATAATAATTAGCACTAACTTATTTTTATTTATAGTATATTAATTAAGTTAGTATATTTACTACTATTCTCTCTATACTTAATAGGTAAAATCGATTTTATAATATTACTATTTATAGACGTGTTTTTTAGTATACTTTTATATATCTTAATATACTTCTTCTAGAGCTTCTTATACTCTTTATAATAAAATATAGTTTAGAACGTTATAGAAGTAGTTTAGCTAGCTACTATTTATAGTAAAAATAAAGTAGTAAGTATTAGTTAATCTAGATTAGTTAGTTATAGTACTTAGGTACTCTTTATAGCTATTTTCTTCTTACTATTTAAAATTATCTATTATAATTTTTATAGGTCTAGTTCTATACTATTATATAAACTTTTTATTTTTATTAATACTAATATAGATAGAACGCGTTTAGTTTTAGTTAAGTAGTAAATAAATATCGCGTGTAGTGTTCTTTAGTAGTTTATAAAATAAACTAATTTTATTTTCTCTATACTTTCTATATAGCCCCTTACCTAATTTATAAAGAATAATAAGCTTTAAGTATTACTTTTTTAATACGTTATTAAGTAACGGTAAATCGCGTAGTATTTTAGCTTAGTTTTTTATTTAAAGTTTAATACTATTTATATACGCAGAAATTAGTGTATACTTAATTTAAAATTTTATACTTTTATATTTACCCTTCTCGTTGAGCTAAAGGATTTAATTAGTTTAAATAAGTATACCCTAGCTCTCTATAATAAAATATAAGTTAAAAAGTATAGTATTTTATATTTTAATAGTTTTACTAAGTCCTATGTTATTAGTAAGAATAATAAATATAAGTACGCTAAATAAACAGTATATAAGTATATAAATACTAATTATTTAGTATACTATTAGCCTAAGTGCGCGGGTAAATAGTAATCTAGTAAATATAAGAATATATTATAAAATATTATCTTTATACTATTAATATAACTAGATTATATCTACCCTAAAGAGTTTTACTCTATTTTTATAGTCTTTTTTAGTTTATAGTTTAGTAACTGCGCTTATATTATAGTTCTCTATTACCTTTTAAAATCTAGATTAGTTAGTAATATACTATCTATAATAGTATAATTTATATATATAATATTTAGAGCTAAATTTATAATATTTTTATTATTTATTTTAATATTAGTTAGTCTTAGGCGGTTTTTAATAATAATTATTATTAGTAATCCTACTTTTACTTTATTCTCGCCCCTTTCTTTAACTAACGCGTTATTAGATATTTTTATTAAAATAGCTATATATTTTACTTTTTTTATTATATCTAGGGCTCTTTTATTACTATTATTTTTATTATTACTATTTTTAATTATTACTATTTAGACTCCTTACTAGCGGTATATTACTTATATAATTATAAACTAGTATTAATATCTTACTATTATTTATAGGTACTCTTATCCGTTTTAAAAATATATTATAATTACTAGCTATAATATATATTATTCTCTACTAGCCTCTGCTATATTTTTGGTTATTTTTAAGTAGTAGTATACTTATTTTATTTGTTAAAATACTAGGGCGCTGCGCTAGCGTAATAAAAAGAAGAGAAATAAGTAGTAGTATAAAAATTTAGGTAGTATATATATTAGTAATACTAAGTAGTATACTACGCCTAATACTACTTCTACTTTCTACTACTATAAAATAGTTAGTATTATACTATTTATAATAGTATAAGTATAAAATATTTACTAAATATTATAGTTATTGCCTACGTTAATTAAAAATAAATCCTAAAGCCCTTTTAAAGAATACTTAAATATTATTTATATAATTATTAACTACTGTTTTAAGCCTATATAGGTTTCTAATCTACTTACTATTATAGTAAAAAATAGGATAGATAAACTACTTTTATTATAAAGATTAGATTTTATTATATAGTTTTTAAAATAATATATACTCTACGAGCGGAGACTATCCTAGTATTAATAAATTATATATAGACTTAAATATTACTACTACTAGGACGGAGCTGTAACTAAAAATATATTTTAATTTATAAACGTTTTAAGCCTATCCTACAACTTAAATATAAAGCCTATAGTAGTATAAAATTTTAAACTTTTTAGCTAGCTTATAGTAATACTTATTTAAAATCGTACTAAAGATACTAGTTATAAAAATATTAATATAGATATATAGTCTATTTTAGGTTTTATTTTAATAAATAGTTTTAGGCTAAATTAGCGTAGATTTTTATTAATAGTCTAATAAGCTAACTAGTATATATATAGTAGTGCTTTTAATTTTATAATTTTAAAAAGTACGTCTTTTAAGTATCTAAATATCTAGCCTAAGCCGTATATATTATTATTTATTAGCTAAACTTCTAGTATTAACTTTATCTACTTTTATTTTATAAAATTACTTTTTCTTTACTACTATATATAAGCGTATAATTATTAGTTATATATAATATAACTATTTTTATAAGCGTTTTTAACTTATCGCGGTCTATACTAAATAAATAATAAAAATTAAGTTTACTTATTAATTATAAGCCGGTATAATATCTACGACTAAAATATAATAGTAAAAAGTTTTTTTTACTTTACTTTAAAATAGTATATATTTATTATAGTTTAATAGATACTATAATACTATTAATATTATATTTAAATATAGAGTTGTACGTAAGTATAAGTAGTAAAAATAAAAAGTTTTTAGTATTATACGGAAAATTAATAAGTTTAAGTATAAAATTTTACTACTAGTTAATATTTAAAATAGGGGAAACCTTTATTAAAGTTACTAAAATAATTATTTAAAGTAATATATAAAGTAATAAAATAGAATAACTATAAGTATAATAAAAAGTAGATATTAATAATATTAGTAAGAGAGTAATTATAGAAGATTATAAGTAGTTTTATAAAAAGTAGAACGTACTATATAATAGACTAAATTAAAAATAATACTAGTGCGATTGTAAAAATATATAGAATAATAATTATAATTCCTACTTTATAATATACTTATACTATTTCTAATAATAAAACTTACACTTAAATATTATATATATATATAATAATATTAGAGTATAGATACTTTTAGACTACGTATAATAGTATATAATAGACTTTTTTATTTTTATTTAATTTTATACTATTTTATAGTTTGTAGTATATACTGATAGTTAAGTTTAAAATAAATTTAGTTAATATTTAGTATTTTATATATCTAATAATTAATTTATATAGATATTAGTATCTATATTTATATACCTAATACTAGTACTATATTATAATATATAGTATATAATACTAATACTGCCTTTAAACTTAATATTAACCTTTACTAAAGGCTATAATAATATATTATAAATATAAGTATAGGTAGTATTGTCTGCGTAAAAAGAGGTATTTAATTTTATAAAACCTAACTTAATATATTTATATATATTAACGTAATCCCGAAGTATAAAAAATATAAAAAATATACTTACTACTAGTATAGTAAATTAATAGGTATAAATAGGCCTTATATTATAAAAATATTTATATAACAGCGCGACGCCTACGTAGACTAATAGGTAAAACTATTTTATAATATTCTAATAAGTATATAGATACTATATATATACTTAAACTAAATAATATTACTATATTAAATATATATTTATATACGATACTATACGACTCTAAATAGTATAAAAATATATTAATAGACTTTTAGAGTTTATATACTAATAAAAGAAATAGTAGTATTATATTTATAATATTATTAGTATCGCTATATAAAGCCTATTTTAGATATATTAATAATAAAAGTGCTAAAAAGAAATATATAAAATATACTAGTAATAAGTACGTATACTAAAACTTAGTAAAATAATAGAAATTAAATATAAATAAAATAAGTATTTTAGACTTTATAATATATAGATTTATATTAAAGTTTAACTACGCTTTTATATTTTAGCTAAAGTATATAAAATATATATAAGGCGACGTAGATTAAATATTTTATAATAAAAGACTATAACTAATCTATAAACTACTATTATTTATAAGTAGTAAATAATAAGCTAGAAAACTAGATAACCTCCTATCTAAAATACTAGATAATAAGTTTAAACTTATAAGAATAGAAATACGAGAAGATAAAGATAACGTAAACCTTGTATTAATAAAATTTATATATTACGATATAGGTAATATAGTATACTACTTAATAGAATATATATTATTTAAGTATAAAATATATTATAAATCTATTTATCTATATAGAGATAAAATATAAAAAGTTTAAGTATATAATATACTTATTGTAGGTGTAAAGGCGCCCCTCGCTTAGGTATAAGCGCTAAAATAGGTACGCCTACGCTAGTAAAGCTAGCGTCTTAGTATATACTTTTACCTTACTTTAGAGTATCTAATAAGCTTCTTATATATAGATTATTATTAAATATTAATATTTAATATTTACTTTTTAGGTTTCTATAATATAATTTACGTATTTTTTTACGCCTATAGATAAGGCGCTTATAAAATAATATTTTATAATAAACTACGCGAGTGCCGGATTCTAAAATATTTATATTTTACTAATTTTATAGCTATAGCGGACTAATTCTCTATCTTATATAAAACGCCTATTAGTATAAATAAAATAGTAAAATCTTATATAAAGACTTTACCTAGATAGGCTAGTAATAGTATTATTTAAAAACTAGCTAGTAATAGTACTGTTTATAGATTAGTTAATAATAATACTACCTAGAAACCGGCTGGTAATAGTATTACTAAAAAGTATAATATTTAAAAGTTAACTTAGTATACGCTAGCTAATAATATATTATATAATTAGTTAAATAAGTTATTTCTACTATCGCCTCCGCGATTACCTAAAATAGTAAAAAAGATTATTTTTAAACTTAAAATTAATAAGTCCTATAAGAGTATAATTGCCGAATTACTAAGTACTTTTTATAAATTTAGTAAATAGTTTATAAATAGTCCTTTTATTAAAAACACTAAGAAAATTCTACTAATAGTAAACGCTAGTAAAGAATTTTTAAAAAATAATTACTATAAATATAATTTTAGCGTTTTCTATCCTATTCTGCTAAATATTAATAATAATAATAAAGATTTTAACGCGATAATTATTACTAGTTAACCTATAATAAATTAGTAATTATAGTATAGTTTTATAGTTAACTATAAAATATCTATTAAGTAAGCTATGGCTATAAAAGCCGACGTTTTATTATTTATTAGAATAGCTATTATAACTAACGAAAAGTACCCTAAAGAGGAATTTAAGTATAAATATCTTATTCTAGTATATACCCTACCTAATAAATAATTTATAAATAAATATATTATTACTACTATTTCTTTTATTAATAACTTTTAAGTAAGTATTATAGAATACCTAGAAGATTAGTTTACTATTATTTTAAAATACTTTTATTATTAGAGTATATTATACGGTAATTTAGACACGGCTAAATAAATAATTAAACTTATAAATTAGTTAAAAGTAAAGGCGCAGAAACTATAATATACTACTAAAATAAATATAGTATAACTAGAACTATTAATTTAGTAATAGGAATAAAGTCTTAAGAGTACTTTTTAATTAATTACTTATATTTATTAAGAGCGTAATAATATAAAAAACAACGCGCGTATTTTATAGAACAAGTTAGATATTAAATAGCAGCACTAACTAACTACTAATAAAGCTTTTAATAAGGCGATATAATATAGTAATAAATATAAATAATACTCTATTATAGTAATTTAAGAAGCGCGTAAACTATAAAATAAAGTAAAATATTTAAACTTATTAATAAAAGCTTCTTACAATATTATAGTTAATAATAAATTTTTTAAGAAGAATAAGAAATATAAATAAAATAATAAAATAAAAAGTAGATAATAGTACTATATAAATTACTATAAGATTTTACGTTCTTAAACCTATTTAATAATAATAGTAATAATAGTTTTAGTAGCTCTAATAGCTCTTTTTATTATAGTAACGTAGAGTTAATATTATTTAATAAAGTTTACTTTATATTTTATAAGAATTAATAGTAACGCGGTAGTACGCTAGTATTAATAAATAATATTATTACTTTTAAAAAGAAGCGCCGTTTAAATAATAAATAACAGGATATTAATAAGTTTAGTAGTACTACTAATAAGAATTTAAATATATAAATTAAAAATATAGAAATAAAGTTCCGGTAGTTATATAAGCTTTTTTCTAATAAATAGTCTAAAATTAAGTACTTTTATTAAGTATATAAAGATTACGCGCTTATCCGTAGATATAACTATACTATTATAATATTAGATAACCTATACTAGAATATATAAAAATTATATAATAACCTATAAAAGGCCTTTAGTTTAATTAATTAATAACTTACTATACTTATAGAATTTAACTCCGGTAAGTTATAGTAATATAAAAATAAGTTTTTTAGTAAGTAGCTAGCCTATTTTAAAAATAAAGTAATATAAGCCTGCCTAAAACTTACTTTAATAAAGTTTAAAACTATAACTAATTTTAATTTATATTTAAAGGCCGCCGTAATAAGTACAGCTTTAGTAAATAAAACTTAAATATAATTTATTTAGTAACTATCCTAATATAAGACTTTTAAGGACGTTACTTATAGAAAGCCTAAAAAGAAGAATAGTAATAATAATAAAAATAATAAAAAGTTTATATAGGCTAGCGCTCCTACTAGTAGGAGGCCTAACTTTAATAATAAATATAACTTTACTTTTAACTTAAATTATTACCTATTAAGAGAGTTTTACGTAGTTTAAGCTAAGAAAATATATATTTATTATTTAAGACCTAGCTATATACTAAATTAAAATTAGCCTAACTTTTATAAAAAGGGCTTTATAGCCCTAGTACTAGCTAAATAGTTTTAAATAATAAATACTTAGAATACTAATACTAATAATACCTATAATAGTAATTACAACGCCGGGTATTAAAAAAAAGTATAGTTTTTAAAAATAGGCGCCCTTAAAGACCCTTACCTATATATAAAAAGAAAATCTTTAATACTTTTTAGTATTATTTTATAATAAAGCGGCGTACGCTAGTAAGCTAATTAAATTTATAATTATTTTTTATTTTATTAAGTAATAGTTACTGTACGGCTTATAGTTTATAAGAATAACTTATTATTACTATAGTATACGGCGTAACAGATTATCTACCTAATTATAGTAAAAATTTATTAAATAAGCTACTCTATAGCGCTTAGATAAAACTAAAAATATAAGTTAATATACCTAATAAAATATTAGTAACTATACACGTTCTTCTAAATAGTAGCTATATTAAATAAGTTATTAAAACTAACTTTATATACGCCTATAAGCTCTAAATAGTTATAGTATAGAGTCCTATTATCTTAAAGCTTATTAATAATAACGTTATAAATAAGATAATATATATAACTAAGGTACGTATAGTAATTAAAGAATATATTAGTAAAAACTAGTACTAGATTATAAATATTATTAACTATAATATAATAGTTAAATAACTATAGCTTAAGACCTACAACCCTTTATATAAGTAGAGTAAAAAAATAATAGTATTTAAGTTAAATTATTATTATAGTAACTGTCTATACTAGTCTCTGTCTATTAAAGTAATATATAACTAATATAGTAATAGTTACGCTAAAATAATTAAGCTAAAAAATAAGAATAGTATTAATATAGTAATTATTTCGGCTAAAGCTACTCTAAAGATAGCTTATTACGACCTAGACTTTATTATTTAGATAATACTAAAAAACTAAATATATTTTAAAATAAGTAATAATATAGATAATACGGATAACGCCTAACGTATTTATATAATTTTTATAAAGACTAAATATATTACCGCCGTAGCTACCTAAACTAATTTTAATAAGTTTTATTTAAAATTAAATAGACCACTACCTACAATTAATAAAATTAAATAAAAATTACTAAAATAATTCTATTATGTTACTAACTTTTAGAACTCTAAAGAGGTAGCTAAACTATTACTTTAATAACTAGGTATCGACTATAAAATATACTTAAAAGAGAGTAGTTAGCTAATAGTATAGCACTACTTTAATACGTTACGTAAAGAAGCTAAGACTATTAAAGCCTACGTCTAGGCTAAGATAGTAAAGAATTATATATGTAAAAGTAACTGACTATTTACTACTCTATTACTAATTATTAAGAAACCTAGAGGCAGTATTTATATATATATTAATTATTATTATTTTAATAAAATTATAATTAAAAATTATAATACCCTACTAAAGCTAAAAGAGATACTTACCTATATAAATAAAGTACGTATTATCTCTAAATTTAATATTATTACGGCCTTTAATAAGATTAGAATTAAAAAGAGTAATAAATATAAAATAGCCTTTTTTATACGATTTAGTCTATTTAAATATATAATTATACACTTTAGACTATATAATACTCTAAGTATCTTTTAGTAATATATTAATTAACTACTACGTAAGTATTTAGATAATTTTTATTTAGTTTACTTTAATAACGTTATTATTTTTAGTAAAAATAAAAAAGACTATAAATAATATTATTTTAAAGTGCTATATAGACTCCGCGAAACTAGTTTATATTTTAATATTAAAAAGTATAAATTTTTAGTATAACGTATTAACTACTTAGGTATAATACTCTCTATAGACGACCTAAAAATAGATCTTACTAAGGTTAGAGCCGTTATAAAATAAAAATAACTTAAAATGGTTAAGAATATTTAAGTATTTATAAGCTTTATAAACTTTTATTAATAATTTATATACTACTTCTTTTAGATTATAAGGCTATTAATTAAGTTAATACGCGGCGCTATAAGTAAGATTATATTAATATTTACTACTAAAAAGCCTTTAAGTAGCTTAAACACGCCTTTATTAATACTTTAATACTTATTTACTTTAACCCTAATACGCGTATAATTATAAAAACTAATATATCTAATTAGATTATCGCCGGTATACTTTTTTCGTATAAGGATAATATCCTATAACCTATTACTTTCTTCTTAATAAAGATAAAATAAATAGAGCTTAACTACTCTATTTATAATAAAAAGCTTATAGTAATTATCTATATTTTTAAAAAGTAGTAATTTGAGTTTACTAGTATACTTAATTCTATAAAAGTATTTTTTAACTATAAAATTTTAGAATACTTATAACAACTAAATAGTTAAATTATTAATAAGCCTAATAGACTAAGTTGTTATTAGAATTTAACTTTATAATTAAATATAGGTCTAGTAAGAAAGGTATAAAGCTTAATATATTAACGTAATAAACTAAAGATATTTTTATAAATATACTTAATAATTAAATATAGTACTAACAGTAGGTGTTATTACTTTTTAAATAGTTTAATCTACTTATATATATTATATACGACGGCAGCTCCTAACACGCTATATACTTAGTTAAGAATTTAATAAATATAATAGAGTTAGATATTATAAACTTATTATAACGGGTCTATAAAATTAGTAAGGAGCTGTTTATTTTTAATAGTTAAGACGAGGACGCTATTTTAAAATTTTATAATAGTTATAAAAACGCTAATAACGCAGACCTATTAAAGCTATTTAAAGTAGTTAGTCTTTATAATAATATTATTAAAGCTATAGTTAACACTATAAAGAGTGGCGTATATTATATACTTTACTAGTTTTATTATAATCTTAGTATTTATATTAAACTATAAGATTATTATCTAAATAATAACCTATTATATATTAATAATAAAATCTTTGTGCCCTATAATAATAAATTTTAAATATACCTTATATAACTATATTACAATAACTATATTACTAAATATAATAATAAGTATAAAATATACATATAACTATTATAATATTACTACTAGCTACGCTATATAAATAGTATTACTTATTATATATATAACTACCTTATTTATTTTAAAGTAAAATTAAAATATAAAAGTAATTATAGTCTACTATAGGCCGGCACTTATTTATTTAGTTATTATTATCCTTCTTATTAAACTGTCCCTTTATTAATAGTAAGTTAGTTATATAATTATTAAAAGCTTAGCTCTAGCAGCTATTTAATAGTTACTTTTAAGGTTATAAAAATATAACTAATTATACTATTTACTAGTTAACTCGCGACACCCTAAGTATTATTACTTATTACTTATTACTTTTTATTTTTTATAAGCTCTACAACCCCGAATATACTAATTTTATATAGCTGCCCCCTTATTACCTTTTACTTTTTATTTTTTACCTTTTACGCTCCGCGCTCCGCGCTTAGCGCTTAGTACTTAAAATAACTTTATATCTATATCTCTACGGCCTATACGACCTCCTAAATATTAGTAATATTTTTTTTATTAATTATTATTAATAGTATCTAGTTTTCGTTCTCTTTAGTAATATTACGAAGGTTTTACTTAACTAAATTTACTATTTTAATTTATCTACTTTTTTTAGCTTTTAAAGCTTATTCTACTATTCTTTAAAGCTTTAGTATTTAAATTACTTTTTTAACTTTTACGTAAATAACGTTCTTAACGCGCTTATTTTTAATAATATATTTAATTCTATAAATAACTAGATTATACTTACTTAGTTATTAGGTACTTAACTACTAAATAATCTTTTACTAAACTTTAGTTACAGTTTCTTTTATAGTTATAATATTAACTTATATATAAAATAAATTTTTATATAGATTACCTAAAACTACGTAAGCTTTAATAGATCTAGCCTATATATAACGTATTAAAGTATATACTAGCTACTAATTACTACTATAGTAATAAGGTAACTTACGATAGTAAAAACTGTTATAAAAAAAATATTATATAAAGTAGCTATAACCTATCTTATAGCGTACTTCTAATATAATAGTTTTACTAAACTTTATCTCTTTTATTAGAACTTTTTTAATAAGAGTATACGTACTACTACTAGCTATAGTATAACTAGTAGCTTATTAGTCTTAGTACAGCGCCTTTATTATTTTTTTTATACGCCTCCTTATATACGTATATATAGTAACAGTATATATATCTTTATACTATTATTATACTTTTAGGCTAGCCTATATTCTTTTTAACTTACTTTTAATAATTATTAATAATTGTGTTTACTATATTTACTACCTATATTAAATACTTACTAGATTAGCGTATTTATTAACTTTATTACGCTATTACCTAAAAGTTATTATAATAGTTATAACTACAGATATATTATAGTCCTTATAAATAAATTATTAAAAAAGAAAAAGTTTATACTCTTAATATCTTTTAACGTAGAAATCTACGTTTAAGTTTTTATTAAATATATTTAGCGTAAAAAAGGTTATTTTTTAAAGTTTATTACTAACTATAGTACGTAATTTACGTCTTAGTTTTAGAGATACCTATATAAATAAATTAGTATAACGCCTAAATTATTAATAGCTTTTTACCCTAAAATAGATAGTTAGATAAAAATTACTAATTAGGTATTAAAAGCTTATTTACGCTATTTTATTAATTATAAATAAAATAATTAAGTAGAGTTATTATCTGTTATAAAGTTTAAAGTAAATAGTAATATTATATTAATAGATATAATATTATTTAAAGCTATAAAGGAATATTTACTATATATAAATACTAAACCTCTTAGTATACTACTAAAAAAATAGAAAATAATACATAACGCGTAAGCTATAAATAGACTTTTTATACGCGTAGACTATATAAAATAATAACTATACCTAGTACTAATATAGGTATAAGTAAAAATAAAAAAATATACTAATAACTAATAATTACCGGCCCTAAAAATTTACATAGGTAACTAGATTATACTTAATATATATAATATCTATACGCGTTACTCTAAAGGACTAAAAAATAAAAATTATAAACTATTTAAGGTTATAAATATTTATAATAAGTAACTAGATAACCGCTATAGTATAGGTTAAGTTTTTAAGCTTAACTTTACTAGTTACACTACGCTTAAGAACGTTTATCTATAATTTTACCCGTAATTACTTTATCTATAAAATATAATATTATTACTAGAGTAGTAGTAAAAACTATAAGAGCCAATTACTTTAAAAAAGGACCTACTGGTTTATAATATTAAGGCAATACTTAATTATAAAATTAATAAATATATAATTAATTTTAATACTAGTCGTAAAGATTTACTAAAATTTCTTATTAAATAAAAAGATTTTAATAATCCTAACTAGTAATCTTACTTTAATATTATAGGCTATTAAGAATACTTTATAGAGTACTATCGGCGTTACCTATAAACGCCCTAATAATTAAGTATATTTTTTTTAGAAGCTTATAATATATAAATAGCTAATATCTAGCTTATAATAAACAAAGAATTAATTAATAATAAATAACTAAAAATAATTAATAGATAATAAGGTATAACTAATAGATAAATAGTATAATAAAATTATAAAAATAATATTTTTCGACACATTAAGTATAAAGGCATACATATACTCCTTCCTTTTTAAAACCCCTTTTAGTCGCCTACATAGCTATCACAGCCACACTTTTTATTTAATTAATATATAAATATATATATATATATAAATAATATAGCTTAGTATAAAAGGCTTTGTTAGAGACACAAGTAGTATATAAAAAAAATTAAGTTTACCTATTATACTTATAACTCTAATAATTAGGTTATAATAAAAGTAGTTTTATAATTTACTATTTAAGTAGTTACGCGTTTTACTACTCTAATAAAAATATTTTATTTTTATAAATATTTAACTCTGCCGTACTATATAAAAGTTAAAAATAGATAAAACTAATTATAAAACTTTAGGGATAAAACTTCTTAAAAAGAGGGATAGTATTATAGGTATAAAGGTACCCCTTACTTAAGTATAAGTACTAAAATAAGTACGCCTACGCTAGCAAAGCTAGCGTTTTAGTATATACCCTTATTTTACTCTAGAGTACCTAGCAAGCTCTCTATACATAGATTCTTATTAAATATTAATATTTAATATTTACTTTTTAGACCTCCGTGACAACACTATATATAGGGGATTAGTAGTAAAAAATTTAATTTAAACTACTAAGTAGGTTAACTATAATTTTAGTATTAATATTAGTAAATAAAATACTACTTATTATACTATATAGTAATACGTTACACTAGCTAGTATATTTATTTATTAAAAATCTAAACTGTAACGTACGTAGCGTATATAATAAAAATAGTATTATTTTTATTAAATTTATACTAGTTATTAACTATAGTAAAGGTAGTAGTAAAAAAAAGGCTAAATTTAAACTCTACTATACTATATTAGAATATATACTAAAATATAAGTTAGTAACTATATAGGCGTAATTTATATTATTATATATAGTACGGATTGGACAATAATAACTAAATATAATTCTAAAATATCTAGCTGCTAAAAATTAAAATATAGTATATATAAATAAAGTAATAAAGTATTACTATTTTATTATATATAGTATTATTATAGACTATTAAAAGTAAGTACTAATAATTAGAGTAAGGAATAATAAATAATATACTATTTATACGGTCCCTCTATCTAAATAAGGTAAACTTTTTTAGGGCGTATACCTATTTAAAATATAGGCTATTATAATATTATAAATAAAAAGCTAGCGTAGTAAATGTACTAATAAAGATCCTATTAACTAAGTATATAATATAAAATATTTTACGTAGAGACACCCTTATTTTAATATATATAAAAAAATATTTATAAATATACTATATTAACTGCTTAAAAGTCTTATTATATATATAATAAAATAGCTATAAAAACTAATTAGTAATATAATTTTAAAAAAATACTATACTAGAACTAGAAATAGCAGCGTTATAAAAAGAGAAAGTAATAAATAATTAGACTAGCGCTTTATAGATATACTATAATACTAAAAACTATATTATTTTATAAAAACCAGCTTCTGTAGAGTAGTATAGTAGATAAAAGATAAATAAAAAATATTTATTTATTAGATAGTTATAGTAGTAATACTTTTACTAAGTAATACTAAACTATACGCTATTTATTTTATAAGAATAGTATATAAGTTTATAAGTACTACTAAGTACTAATTATACAGTAAAGATACTATTATATATATAAAAGATATTTTAAAAAAAATAGATACTTTTAAGTATATATTTAGTAACTTTAGGCTATAGAAGTAGAATTAGCTAAAAATTAAATATTTTAATATATTAAAACTATACGGTTTTACCTATTAGCTATACTATATATATAATAGAGGTAGTCTAAGCGGATATAACTTAGGTACTATAGGAGAGGTATTATATAGGTTTTTTATAAAAGACGTGTATAAACTAATAAATAAAAGAGAATATCTAATGTAAATAAGTATAATTAATAATAAAATAGTAGTAGTAAACTATATTAAAACCTATTAAATAGTAAATAATAGTATACTAATATTAAATATAATAAAATATATATTTAATATGTATATAACTATTATATTAGGAGTATATATTATAAAAGAATTTAAGTAGGAAATAAAATACTATATATAGACTAAGACTAACAGAGTAGTATTATAGCTAAATAGTAGTAAAATATAGATAACTATAAAATACGCCTTATATATAACTAGTATATTTTACCTATTAACCATTATATAATACTTTATTTATAAATAATATAGTAATTATACTATAGGTAGTAGTATATATAGTAATCTTAATAAACGTAATAAAATAAAAATAATAATAAGACTATAAGAAGTACTACTATAAATCTACTTTTTAATAAAATACTAATATAAAAAAAGTAAATATCTATTAGATATAGAATATTTTATAAAATAAATAGTATACTATTATATTTAAAGTAAAAGTAACGTATAAAAAAAATTTTATTATAATAATAAATACTAGTTGCCGTGTAAGACTATATACTAATAAAATAGATCCTAACTAACGTCTATATAAGTAATTAGTAGGTTAAACTTAACTTTTATTTATAATTTTCTTAAGGCAGAACTACTTATAAAATTATAAAATAATAGATTATACTAGCGTTATTATTAATAGGCTTAATAAAATTAATATAGGGCGTCCCTATAGAATATATAGTATAATTAAAATAAAAAATATTAATATTACTGCCGACTATAATAGTATAACGCTAGAAAATTAAAAAAATATATAAATTATTATTAATATAAAGAGGTATATATATAATACTAAGAAGTTAAGAATCTAATATTATATATATTAATAATTATATAGACTTCGAGCTGTATAATAAACTATACTTACTAATATTTATAAAAAATAGTAAATAGGTAATTTATAAGTTTAAACGGACTATAAATATCTTAAAAAAGAATAGATTTTAAAGAGTATAGGTTTAAATCTCTAATATAAATACGCTATATAAAGATAGGTATAATAAATAAAATAAAATTTTATAAATAAACTAGCTAATATAGTATTTAGTATAATACTAAATAGTATAACTAATTATTATAGATAGTAAAAATAGTAACTAAATTAACGCTTATAATTTAACTAATTATAGTATATATAAGATGTATATTTTAAACTATACTATTAGCTATAGTATAAAATAAGATATAGTAAGATACGCTAAGCCGCTAAAAATAAAATATTTATTTTTTAGCCGTTATATAGTCGGAAGTACGCGTCTTATATATATTTTATAAAAATTATTTATACTATCGCGCTAGTATTATTTAGACTCTAAAGTTACGCTTACGTATACTAGAATATATTTATTATTTATATAATACAGCCGTAACTAATTATATAATAAAAAACTAGTAGATATAATAAAAAGATATAATTAAAATAAAACTAAAACTTACTAATATACTATATAAGGAGATATATAATAATATAGTTATAATTATAAAAAAATATAAACTTATAGAAAAGGAGATACGTAGTATAAAAGTAAAAATAAAAATAAAATAAATATACTTAAGTATATATTACGCCTATAAGAAGAATTTAATAAAAATATTAAATAAAGTTATTAATATAAATATTATTTGTATTATATAGTAGATAAATAATAATATATAATAGAAATAACAGCGAAGAGAAATAGTAAATATAAAAATAAAAAATAAGAGTAAATATTAATACTAAAGGTAGAGGATAAAAATAATAATAAAACTTAAACTATAATCAAAAAGTAAAAGTACGCCTAGACCTTAATCCAGGGGTACAAACGCAGTAAGGGAACTCTATTAGGTATTAAACCGTGTACGCAATGTACTTAAACTATAAAGAGATAATATACTAAAGTAATACGTTATATATATATAGGTTTACTTATATATTTATAATTATAGTAGGATTATAAATCTATAATATATTATTAAGTTTAAAAAATATATATATTAGTAATACTTTATACTTTATACTATTAACTATAGTACGGAGTAGGTAAAAAATATATATTAATATTTTACCCTTTATACTATTAACTATAGTATAAGAGTAGGTAAAAAATATATACTAATATTTTACTTTCTATACTATTAACTATAGTATAAAAGTAGGTATAAAATATATACTAATACTTTACCCTTTATACTATTAACTATAATATAAGAGTAGGTATAAAATATATACTAATACTTTACCCTCTATACTATTAACTATAGTATAAGAGTAGGTATAATATATATACTAATATCTTACCCTCTATACTATTAATTATAGTATAAACGTAGGTAAAAAATATATACTAATATTTTACCCTTTATACTATTAACTATAGTATAAGAGCGGGTAAAAAATATATACTAATATTTTACTTTTTATACTATTAACTATAGTAAAAATAGGTATAAAATATATACTAATATTTTACTCTCTGCACTATTAACTATAGTATAAAAGTAAATAAAAAACGTATATTAATATTTTACTCTTTATACTATTAACTATAGTATAAGAGTAAGTATAAAATATATACTAATATTTTATTCTTTATACTATTAACTATAGTACAAGAGTAGATATAAAATATATACTAATATCTCGCCCTCTATACTATTAACTATAGTATAAGAGTAAGTAAAAAATATATACTAATATTTTATTTTTTATACTTATATTTTAGAGAAGTTTATGCGTCTAATTTAAGAGTAAGTTAATAAATATTTAATTTAATATTTTTTATATAGTTGTAATACTTTATTAGTAAAAATATAGCCTCCCTTTTAGTAAAAGATATATATTTTACTTATTTAGACTATATAACTAGCGCTTATATTATAAGCTAAATAGTTTTTTTTTCTTACTTTTAACTAGCTTATAGTTATAAGTCTTAGTACTACAGTATTTATATTTTAAAAATAAATCTAGTCTTATTTATTAATATAGATATTATCTATATAACGATAAAACTTAATAAGTAATCTAAATTTTTCTTATATAAATATAGACTTTACTAGCTACTATTAAATAAGCGTAGTTTAATAGAGAGGTATAAAACTATATTATCTATTCTTTATAAAAGGCTTTTTAACTTCTTCCCTAGCTTAAGTAATATTAAGAAGTTAATTAAGTAATAAAAAGACGAAGCCTACCCTATTGTAAAAAATAAGACTATAGGAGAATCTTTTATATTTAATTATAATAATAAAAAAATATTAAGTCTTAAGGGAACTAAGACGTAGAAAAATTTTAATATACTTTTAAAAATTAAGCTAAGGGGTTACAGAACGTAGAATAATCTATTTATATTTTTTTAATAGACTACTAGAAATATTATAGTAAAAAAAGACTATAAAAAATTATATACTATTTCTAATAATAAAGAAAAAGGAGAGGAAATTAAGAAAGCTAAATTAAATACTAAAATACTACCTAAAATATAGAATATTAATATAAATATATAAGAGTCTAATAATTAAGAAAAAACAGCACTTATAGTATAGTTAGGCTATAAATTATTTTAGTTTAATAGTTTACTAGCTCGCTGCTAAAATTAGGTATTATAGAAAACTAATAGTCTTATTAAATTAAAAAATAATAACCTAAATAATAGTAAAAATAAGTTTTTTAAATTTTTATACGCGCGTAGTAGAGTATACTTAAATTTTATATATATAAGGTTAACGTACTATACTATTAACTATAGTATAAAAGTAAGTATAAAATATATACTAATATTTTACTTTTTATACTATTAACTGTAGTATAAAAGTAAATAAAAAATATATACTAATATCTCGCCCTTTATACTATTAACTATAGTATAAGAGTAGGTATAAAATATATATTAATATTTTACCCTTTATACTATCAATTATAGTAAGAGCGGGTAAAAAATATATACTAATATCTCGCCTTATATACTATTAATTATAATATAAGAGTAAATATAAAATATATACTAATATCTCGCTCTCTATACTATTAACTATAGTATAAGAGTAGGTATAAAATATATACTAATATTTTACCCTCTATATATACTAATAAAGATAAATATACTATTTTATAAAAAACTAGCTCTAGAATTTTTAATTTAAGGTCTTACTAGTTATATAGAGGTCTATTTTATATAATAGATTTTACTATATCTATAAATTTTTCTAAAATTAAAACTTTTTTAATATTCTAGCCTTATATATATTTAAAAACGCCCTCTTTAATATAGGTAAAAGGGAATTTAAGAACTATTATACTAAAATAGTATTTTTATATTTTTATTAATAAAATATACAGCACGAGCGTATTAATAAAATAGTTATAATATAAAAAAAATAGGTATTAATAAATACTATAACGCTAATAACCTTATAGCTATAAATAAATTTAAGCTTAACTATATCTTTAAAAAAATTATGTTTATATATTATTACGTAGGATTTAATTCCGGTTTTACTAAAAGTTTTTTAAATAAAAAGAAGCTATACCGCTCTAATAGAGTCTTTAATATTAATAAATTAAATTTTAGTAATAATAACGGCAAAGATAATAATAATAATAATAATAATAATAATAATAATAATAATAATAATAATAATAATCCAATTATCTTTAAAGGCTGTATTTAAGAAAGAGTAAAAAATATATACTAATATCTTACCCTTTATACTATTAACTATAGTAAAGAGTAGGTATAAAATATATACTAATATCTCGCCTTTTATACTATTAACTATAGTATAAAAATAGATAAAGAAATATATACTAATATCTCGCCTTCTATACTATTAACTATAGTATAAGAGTAGATAGAAAACGTATACTAGTTATAGGCAGAATTTACCTAGTTCTAAAAGAGTCTTTAATATTTTATATATATTTAAACGCTTATAAAAGCGACTGCTTTATAAATTTTACTACGTATATAAGTCTAGTATATTTAAAGAGGCGTTAAAACTTTAAATACTTTTTAATAGACCTACTTAAAATTCTTTATTTTATATTAGTATCTATATAAATAGAATCTATAATTACAGATTATTAGTTTTAGTAAATTTATACTTTACTTATTAAAAAAAAACTAGATAAGCTAATATACTAATAGATGCTTATTAAAGGGTTTACTAAAAAAAAATTTTAAAATTAAAAAATTTTAAACCGAAAATCTCCTAGCCGTACTAATTAAAAAAACTAAAAAAATTAATTAGTATCTAATTTTTAATATAACTTATTTAATACTGTTATTAAAGGTTACGTATATATTATAATATTTTTATATAGGCTACTAAGTTTTTACTTTTTATTTATATTCCTATAAGTTATAAAACTAAAGAAATAGTAGGCTTTTAATTTCTAAATTTAAAATCTAGTCTTTGAGAATATAAATTATTAGGTTTAAAATATACTTTATTAATATAGACCGGAAAAATATTAGCTTAATATAGCTATTTAAAGAGCTTAAATAACTGTAAACTAATTTAAGACTATAGTATAAGAGCGGGTATATATATATTTAAATTTATAAAAAAATAAAAATAATTACTTTAGGGTAACTATAAAAAATAAATATATATTTATATTATAACTATATTAATACTTATATTTAAAAATATTAAACTAATACTATAAAGTTTTTAAAATAGTCTAGACTTTACTAAGTAAACACTTACTTAAACTTTTTAAAAATAATATAGTATTCTTAAAAAGAGTTTATAAAAATAAAATAAATATATACTTCTAAAAAGGAGGTAAAAGTAAATTAGCCTTATAAATAGGTTAATTTTTTTAAAAAATATTCCCTAACACAGCGCTCTCGAAGTAAAGTTAGTTAAAAAAGGTAATATATAATAGGGCTAAATAGAGCTAAAAAGATAGAAAATATTAAATAAATTATTACCTATTAGTCTATAAAGACTATAAGTAAAATATAAATATAATATAAAACCCTATTTTACTATTTTATATTTTACTAGACTTCTACTACTAGTTCTAAAACTTTAACGCCTTCTTTTACTAGGTAATTTAAGAAAAAAAAAGTATAACTTATAGGTAACTCTAAATTAAATACTAAATATACGCCTATATTAAATAATTCTATTAGAATACTATTTATAAAAACTCTTATAAGCCTGTATATTAATATAGTACTTATTATTAAATATTTTTTTATATAATTATTTTATTATATATAACTAATAATCCTTTTATATATATATTTAGACTAATTTTATTGTAAGTTTAGAAATAGAGGAACTATTATAAAATATATAATTTATTTTTTAAAAACGCTTTAGTAAGATATAAAAAGATTATATAATAGTAGGAGTTATAAATAGTAGTATTAATAATAGCGTATAAAAATAATTAGGACTATTAGGCGGCGGGATAAAAGGTAGTATAAAAAATTAAAATTATATTTATTATACTGTAGCGTATAACTAAAAGTAAATAGATAACTCTAATATACTAATAAGTAATAGTATAATATATAGCGACGGTAAAAGAGATAGAGATAAATAAGCTTTTAAGATATTATAAACGGGTATATATTACTAAATATAGTTATATAGTAGTTAAAGCTAGTTTATAAAATATTATAAACTAATTATTTTTTACTATATAGTAGCTAGCGTAAACGCGGCGCCCCCTATTATTCTATTAAAAAATTTTTATAGTTTTTATTTTTATCTCTCTCTAGACTATACTATTACGAGTAATATAACTAAAAAAAGTAAAATATATAACTATAGTAGTAAAGCGATAAAGTATTAAATACTAAAGATAGTAAATAATAGATATTATATTATAATTACTACTAGTATCTACAGTATATAAATAAAAAAAAGTAACTATTATTTTAGTAAGCGCCTAGAGAGTAAATAAAATACGTTATTAGTATATATTAAATAAATATAGGCGTACTAAAATATATAAGATGTATAAAAGGATATATAATAATAATAATTAAATAAAAAACCCTAACGCTAGCTAAATACGTAATATAAATATAACTAAGTAAAATATTTTACTTAATAAATATAATATTAGGGGTAATCTAAATAATAACTTTAAAAATATAAATTAAAGAGAAGTAAATAAAGATACTATACTATTAAAAAAAAGTTTCTTAAATAAGATTATAACCTAACTTAATTACTTAAATAAAGAACGCTCTAACTGTTAGATAATAATTTATTAAAATAATAAAAAAACTATATAGGTAATACATACGATACTACTATATAACATATTAATAATAAAGTAGTATAAAAACTATAAGATATATCTATAGTTTTTAATAATTAATAGTATATTCTTAAATCTTATTATAAATATATAGTAAGAAGCTATATAATCTAATTATAAAAAAGGTAATATAGGCGTTAATAATATATTATATATAGTAAGCGGGCCGGTAGTTAAATATATATATTAAAATAAATACTATTTAAAAGTATTACTATATACTAATAATTACTATATCTATAGCTAAGGTACTAATTAGTATAATTTTAAACCTAAATATTAAAAAGGATTAAAGCTATAACAGTAGGTATATAAGAGTTAAATAAATTTTACTATAAGCGTATGTTAAATTAAGTAAATTATTTACTAAAGAAATTTTAATTTATATAAAAAAATTTTAATAATATATATAACTTAGTAGATTATTTATACTTACTAATATAAATAAATTACTTAAATTATACTATTCTTAAATATTAACATCGCAAGAATACTATCCCGTATATTTTAAAAATATATATAAGAAAATTTACTATTTATATTTAGTTATATTACTAAATATAAAGAACTATTAAATAAACTTATATACTAAATATAGTTACTAGTATAGTAGGTCCTTAGTAAATAGAAAATAAAAAAGCTAGTATTAGAGTTATACTATAAAACTAACTTTAGAAGTAAGTTAGACTATTTTTAATAGTATAGACTACTTTAATAAACTAAAAGAGTATATAAGACGTTAATAAAACTATAAAATAGATAATTTAAGATTTACTAGTAGGCAGTTTTAAACGCCCTTTACTAGGTAATAAAATAGTATAAGATAATAGAGAAATAATTTATAAATATTAAATTTTTAGCTTTTTTTAATACTTTTATAGATACGATAAATAACCTAAAAAACTTATAATAAAATAAATTTAGCGTAGGGAGTAATAAATATATAAATCTTATCTAAAAAAAATTTAAACATAATAAGCGTAGGTGCAGTTTATCTAAAGGGTATAATAGAGATAGTACTAAAAAATATAAATATAGTAATACTAATAAACTGTAAAGCGTATATAAGAATATAAACTATTTAAAGGTATATACCTATTTAATAAGAAAATAGTAATTAATAAACGTAAATAGATAACACACGTTTATAAAGTAGTAATAATTTTATAAATATATTAATACTACTAGCGTCTACACTAAAAGTATAGTAATAATAAAGGCTTAAAATTAATAAAATAAGCTATCCTATAAACGGTATTATTTAGAAAATAAATATATATAATAATATTATATTAATAGAGCTATAAAGTAATTTAATTTTATAACTAGGAAATAGACTAGTTACTAAAATAATAGTATAGTTAAAAGAGCTAATAAAAGAAATAATACTATAGTTTTTACTTAATTTTTTATAAATAGTAAAAAAAACTATTTAATTAAAATATCTTAATATAATAATATTAATACGCTTATACTAGCGTAAGCTAGTAACTTATATATAAATCTACTAGATAATCCGCCTCTATAGTACTAATAGTATATTTATATATTATAAGTAAAAGTAGAGTAGTAAAATTATATAAAGTAATATAGATATAATATATATATAAAAGAATATATATATTATACGTAGTATAGTACTTTTATAATTTTAATTTATATTATTAATAATAGTACTGCGACGTATAGTATACTATAAAAGAATATAATATATAAAATAGCTACTACTATAGTACTACGTAATAATAGTAATAGTATAATAGATAGAGAAATAATTATAAATTTTTTTATATATAGCCTATATAGTATACGTCGGTACTATACTATTATATATAATATATAAATAATTATAATACTCTAAATATATTACTATTATATTAATTATTTAAGAGCCTTAATTAAAAAAATAGCTTTAAAGGTTATAATACGCTCTAAGTATATAATAAAAATAGGCGTTTATATATATATAAAGTGTATAATAGATAGAACACGTAATATAATATAAGTAAAAATATACTATATATAGTATAAAGTACTAAAATACTCCTAAACCTTAACTTATTATATAGAAATATACGCAGTATACGCAGCGTAAAATAACTATAGTAGAACTACTACTTATCTACTACCTCTACTAGAAAATTAGGAACTTTTTATAATATACTTTTAAAAATAAATATTTCTATTTCTACTATTATTTTTACTATAAAAAAGCCTAAAAATACTATTTATAATACTATCCAACGTATTAAAAATAAAAATAATTATAATTATAATATAAATAAGATTAAAAAAGGCCGAGTTTTAAAGTTAATTCTAAGAGATAAAAGAGTTATTAATAAAAACTTAACTAGAAGTTCTAAAAAAGAAAATAAATAACTATTAATAAAAAATAATCTAAATATTATAAAAAGATCTCTATAAAACTTTTTAAAAGAAAAGGATTATATTATAAATATAAGTAAAAAAAAACTAATAATAAATAAAGAAAATATAATAAAAAATTAAAATACGCGAAAAAAAAATTAAAAATATTAAAAATATAAATTTAAATATAAAATATTTTCTAAGAAGTTAACTATATAAAGAAGATAGGAATTTAAATAATATTATAAAAAAATAGATAATAATTAGGCTAGTTAAATAGGTTGCCCTACTTTTTTTTTAACCTTTAATAACTTTTGTAATACTAGTCCTAATTAGGTAATTTTTAGCTTATTTAGCTTAGTTAGCCTAAAATTTAAATTTAGTTAAAACATTACCTAATTAGGACTAGTATTACTAAAATTATTAAGCAACCTATTTTTATGACCCTAACCTACGTTGGGTTAGGATTACTTAGCTAAAAACCTTAATAATTTTAGTAATACTAGTCCTAATTAGGTAATTATTTAACTAGATTATAATTTTAGAGTAACTGAGCTAAATACGCTAAAAATTACCTAATTAGGGCTAGTATTACTAAAGTTATTAAAGTTTTAAAAAAAAGCTTAGCATTTTAGATTTACCAGTCTAGTAATAATACAGTTAAAAAAGAACTGGCTATGAGCTAATTATAACGTAAGTTATTTTAACTTTTTAAAATATTAATATAAATAACTTTTTATATATTTTTAAACTGTAGTTTTAGTTTTTTAATATTAATTATATTAATTAATTTATAGGTTAAGATCTTATCCTATAAGTTTAGGGTTAAATTTAGATAAGAGGTAAAAGTAATTTAGTATTTATTAAAATATCTAATTCTTCTACTTCTTTTACTAGTAAAGACTATATAAATAAAGTTTTTATACCTAAAATTAAATCGACTATAAATAGTAGTAAGTTATATAAAGTTTTTTTACTCATTTTTTTATTAATAAAATAATATATATATATATATATATATATTATTATATTATATTATAATTATAATTTTTATGTTAATATAAATTTAGGTTAGTAATTATAATAAAATAATATTTCTGATTATAAAACTATAAATATTTTAACGTAGTTTTAAAATAATAAAATTAAATTTTATTATTACCTAATCTATAGTCCTGATTTAGCCCCTATAGAAAATATATAAGATTATTTAAAATCTAGACTAAATAAAAATAAAAAGGCTAATTTAGGTATAGGATTAAGTTTAAAAAGTATAAAGTCTTTTAAAAAAGCTATTATAGAAGTGTAAAATAATATACTATAAAAAGTTTTTAATAACTATATTTTATCCCTCTCTAACTATTTTAGGGTAGTTATATAAACAAAAGTACTCCCGAGTAAAAGTATAAAAGGCTTATTTATTTTTTTATATTTTATTTTTATCGCGTTTTACCCTACTTACTAATATTATAAACTAATAACGTTATTATAGACTTATTATATAATTTAAAGTAATATTTTTTTACCTAATTCTGTATAAGCCTCTATAGTACCTGTTAAACTTTTTACTAAAATAATAATACTATAAAAGTTTACTAAAATAAGTTACGTATATACCTGGCTTATTTAATAGCCTTATAAGATAAAAGAAGCTATACCTACTATTATTAGTATTTATACTATCTATAGTACCTACCGCCCGGTTAGTAATACTTACTAAATAAAAATAAAAACGCGTACTTACTTAACCCGTACGCCCTAATAGGACTTTTTAGAGTTTATAATATTTAAACTTTTTTTTTTTTATTTTAGATTTTACGAGTGTACTAATAAATCTATTTTATTTTATTAGCTTAAGTCTAAAGTTATTTTATTACCTCTAGCTCTATTAATAATATTAGATCTTCTAATTTTTTTTTTTTAACTATCTGCTTATATAAAATTTTTATTCTATTAGCCTAAAATCTATTTCTATAAAATAATATACTAAAGAGGACTTTAAAGTAGCTAAGAATAATATATTTAAAAAGGCTATTTTCCGCTGAAAGGTCGCGTACGTATAAATTAGTATAAAACTTATTAATAAGTTATATATAGGCAGACAGTTCTAATTAATTTCATATTTTATATTAGTTTAGAGTATTACTACTACTAAAAGTAGTTAGTATAATAGGTAGTAAGTTAGTAACTTATTTAAAATTAATATAGTAATAGACGTTTTAGAAATAAAAAAGACCTATAAAAATTATAATATAATAAAATATAACTTTAAGAAGTAGGAGTTAATAATATAGTATAGAATATAAGACAGATAACTAGACTTGCTAGCTTAAAAGCTAACTATTTAGTTATATAGGCTCTAGGTAACGGCTTAATAACTTCTTTTAGTTTTAAAGTTTATATATCTAGTAACCCCCTAGACTAACTACGTTATATATAATTATAAGTAGTAATTACTAATAACCTTAAGGATAATTATAAGTAGTTACTAATGTATAAATATATAATTAAACTATAAGTGGAGCGTTGCTATATTTAGTAAAATACTTTACCCTTGCTAAAAGAAAGAAGTATAACTTTTAAGGGTTTAAAATTTATACTACTTATATATAGCCTCGTTAGTATTTTATTAAACTATTTAGTATTTATTAAGTTCTTATTATTACGTTATGCCGCGGCTTTATAAAGCTCGTAAAGTATATTAATTAATATAAATAAAAGGTGACTATACTAAGTACTAGTAATATATTATTTTCTAGTTTATTATTAAAAATATAAAAATTTAACTTTAATTAATAATTATATAATTAATATATTAAACTGTATAGATAATTAATATATTAATATAATAGAGTATCTATTATACTATATATAAAAATAAGCTAATTTTATATATTAAATAAAAAGTTATACTAACTTAAAGTAGGACTTAAAAATTTTTTTATATTTACTAATTTTTTACTATCTCTAAACCCCTTAGTAAGTAGTCCCTAATAGAGTAAATAGAATCTACTAATTTTTTTCTTTAAAATACTATTTTTCTTATATTTTTTTTCAGCTTACTAATTATAAAGTTATTTTATATTAATAAAGGTATCTTTTTTAAGTACTCTTTTTTTTTACCCCCCTGTAATTACTAAAGAAAGTACTTAATAAGTAGAATAAGTAAAATATTTAATAGTAGGAGTCTATAATTATAATTAATATAATAGTAGATTTATACTCTAACTAAAATAAGATTTACGATATAGTTACTATATATACGTATAGAGATAAGTAAACTTCTCTTCTAGGACTAGTTCTGGTTATAGTCGCTGGCCTAAGTAATCACTACTTTAATTTAAACTAAGGGTAAGTCGCTCTAGAAGACCCCTAATCTAAACTTAAATATATATTAAAAAGTCTAAGATTAGACCTATATAGCCCTTAAATATAAATAAAAGGGCTTATTTAAGGAATATAATACTTAGCTATACATTTTTAGTTATATATAACTTTATTTTAGGCAAGGCTGCTACCTTTAGCTTAGCTACCTCCTTTAACTATCCGTTTCTTATCGCTTAAACCTTATCTGCCCTAACTATTATTCACGCACTCAAAGTCTTGCAGAAAGGTAAGAAGGCACTAGCATAGGTTCGAAGGACCTTCGTGTCTCGAGCGAGGTCGAGAGAGTTTCACGGTGCTTACAGTCCTCGTATCCGTCACTACACTAGCTATAGAAGATACAACTAATAGCTCTATAGTTTAATTACCTAGAATCTCCTACCTAAATCTTAAGGTAATCTTTTTTCTACTTAGTCTTACTTTTTTGCTTAGCTTTTAAATTAGATACTAAATTAGTCTGTAACTTAGAGCTCGTCTTAGGAGTAAATAGAAATTTAATACTATCTTTTTCTAATTCTAGAATTAAAAGAATAGTATTCGTCCTGTCTACTCTAATATTCTTAAAATATATCTAAGGGTTTAACTTATAGAAGGTTATATTATATATCTATATGCCTTTGTACTTTCTTATATACTTTATTGCTAGTCGTTTTACCTCCTCTACCGCCAATGGCTTCGAGGAATCAACCTGGCTTTCTTCGCTAAATTGGCGTAAAAGTTCTGGTACGAACTTATCGAGCCGAAAGCTCGACTGCTGTAGTTAGTTATTAATACCCGCCTTTATTAATTAGATGACTAACCTGCATATTAACGCTATACAGCTGTGTTTTTAACGACACGTTCTTAGCTGACAGACAAGAGCTCTTTTTTAAGCATTTATAAAAAGCTAAAATTAAATTATTATATACTGTAGCCTAGCTATGCGTATTAGCTAGTAAGCGATTATAATCCTAAGCTACCTCTAGATAATAAGTTTTAGTTATATACAGTATTTCCCGTATAATATTATATAATTAGATCTTAGTCCGAAGAAGCTGGGTAATTATAAAAATTAGTCTAAACTAGGAGGTAATAGCTATATAATACTACGGCTCTAGGCGACCTATAATAGCTATCTAATTAGAATGGGAAGCGTTAGATCACTTTCAGCCGCAGGCTGCGCTAATATTAGCAGGCGCTATAGACAGGAAAGGTACCGCGGCAAGAGTCGTACAAGGCCCAGACTCTAAGGGAGCACAAGCATCATATACCATTTTAGACATTAAAGTCGATGGCTTCGGTGATGCAGGCGTTCGAAGCGTCTTAGATATCTGCTCCTCAGCCTGAAGTTTAGAGCGTAACGGTAGTAATCGATAATAAGCTATTATCTAGAGCGATCGAGTCAGCGATAGTAAGAGTAGTACATACCATAGCGAAATCGGGAGAGGTCGCTTTTTGTGTACGGTATGTCCCCCCAAAAGTCTAAACCAAGTTATAAATAGCACTAGCGATAAAATAACCCCCTTTATGGCAATTTCCCTAAAACGGCTTTTTGAAGGTCCCCGAATAGGGACCTCCTAATAATAGATAGCTTAATCATACACCTGATGATAGACAGCTTAGTCATATGTAGCCGCGAGTTCAATCTTCGGGTTGTAAAGAGGAGGAACTGCATCAATTGATAGCGAGTGCTAGAGGCTAGCTCCGTATACACGTAAGTGAAAATCTAAACACAATGAAAATCGTGAGACGGTTCCATCATCCCTCTAGTGACTGTAACTTCTGCCAAAATTCATTCAAAGCCGTGCTGGGCCTGGAGAAACGTTCCGGTCAGCTATCTCTTCCCGGAGACGCGTCCCAGTCAGATTTGACTCCCCGGCGTGGTGTACCCGGATTTTTCTCCCGGGAGAAACGTCCCAGTCAGACTTGTCTCCCCGGAAAGGCTGCGCGACGATAACACCTTCTGAGCACTCAAATTCTCTACCAGTATTTACATTAGATTGAAACTCTGGGAGAAAGAAATTTTCCTCCAGACCCAAACGCGACGAAACGTAACGTCTCATTTACAGCTATATCGACATTCCCTCGCGTTCCTGCAGATATTCTAGTAGCCTGGATCTATCTTCTGGGCGAATCATTCCAAGATCCTTGACCTTTACGTTCATTTCGATCGGATAGACCTTGTCGAATCGGAGGCGAGAGGCTGGATGGAACGTGATTTCTCCGTCCGGTGGTGAAATCTCAAATGCAGCCATATACATGCCATTACCATACTCCCCATCCACATATTTCCACTCTGAGTTGCTAGTAAACACCGGTGCGTGGTCAGAAGGGCTACAGCCCGGCTTCGTAGTTCCGCGGCCCCCGTAGGTGGTTATGGGACAGGCCATAACATAGTCTTTTCTTACACGAACAACGACGAAGCGCCGAATTTGGGAAAAAGCATGCTCTCCGAATTTGACAACCGATACAGCGTCGTCACCGCCCTGAGCCTGACTTGCTGTTGTGGCCTCGGAAGAAAGCATGCTGAATACCTGCATCCTTGTTAGAAGAATGCCTTGGTCTTAGAGACTAGCAATAGCCTAGCGTGCCGTGTACTTACTCGTCCTACCACAAAGAAATTGTGTGCTTCATGAGCCGTTCTCATTCGATAACCTTGAAGCTTGTCAATACAAGTCTTTCCAGAGATACAGGGAAACTCACTGGAGTCTAAAGGTTCGTACCATCCGCGGGACGGGGTTCCTCGAAAGAGATTTGTCAATTCCGAAGAAACATTGGGTTCAACTTGGTTAACAAGTGGTTAGCGAGGTTACATTTCCCTTCTTGCCTTATGGTTATCCCTTACCTGGATCAGGCATGCTTGCTTCGCCATGTACCTGCGTCATCATGCTGTAAGCCGCGCTTGGCTGCGACGAGTATATAGCCGACAGATTGTGTGTCACTAATGAGATTAGCATTGACTAGTGGGGTTTTGAGCCTGTTTTTTCACTTACGCCTAGGTGGAGAGTTGTTTCCTGCTATTCCTTTCCCTTCGGGGTCACCGTTCGAATAACCTGTCGTGGAGGTAGGATATGCCGAGTGCTGTGCCGAGTGCTGTTGATACTGTTGATATGGATGCTGCCGCTGCTGCTGCTGAGACGGGTGATCCGGCAGCGCCAGTTGGTACTGTTGCTGCTGGTACTGCGCCAGTGAACTCTGTGTATACTGAACACTGCCGGATGAATTGCCACCACTTTGGGGGGCGGCGTCCGCGCGAGGATGAGCCAAATCCTTTGCCCAGTAATAAATGGGCTCACCTTTATAGGTTAATTACAATATGCCCAAACAAGCGTGTTGATACTCTCACCATTGCTGCCGTAAGTTACGTAATAGTAGTCCTGATGTGGCGAACTCCAAGTCCATTGAGGAGAATCCATCGCGGCCCACGGTCAAAGCAATTTGAGCTGCGGCAGATGATAACACAGTGAATCCTTCTGAGGAAAGAAAAGGCCACTCCTCGGGACTCTAGAAGAGATAGCCACGCTAGAAGCCCAGGTCGCAAAGTTTTTGTCAGGGCCGGTCTTCCACTTCTTTTTTCAGACGCAGCGTTGACGAGAGCCTCTTGGTTGTTGAAGTAGGCTAGACCGCCTCGTAAGAGCGGGGTTGACACCTTTGTGGCTTAGCGAGAGCCAGATAATGAAATGAGGAGGGCTGAGATTTCGTCTCCAAACCATCGCCCACAGGAAAACCCAACTTGTAAACCTTTATGCTGAGTTCCGTCCATATCATCAGAAATAAGTTTACAGAGACGCTTGATGTGCATAAAGCGACCTTGTAGTAGCAGCTTGAGTGCCGCGTCGGAAGTAAAGTCAACCAGCCGGCTGGGCCCGCATTGGATCAATTGGGACTACCTTCCTAGGCTATGTGACGACGCTTGAGGGAAAACTAATGGGAAGACGCCTAAAGGTGTCGAGTGATTCGGGGAAGCACCGGCGAGGCGCACTTGTGCATTTCACAAGGCTGTATTGGGGCTGTGCTACGAGGCTAGTGGGCTGAGCATATAGGTAGGTGTGCATGATACCCCACCCGGAGAGTAAACACAGCCCTCGCTGAATGCTTTCTATCCCATCATTGCGATGGCAGACCCCCTTTCCATTGCAGCCGGCGTTATTGCTGTACTAGGCGCTTCGGGGAAGACCGCCCAAGGATTACAAAGAGCGTGGGAGCTTCGGCATATGGACGAAGACTTTGTCGGACTACTCAACGAGGTAATTCCGAGGTCATGAGCTCCTTAGCCTCAGCTGATAGTTTTGGTATCCGCAGATAACTGGGCTCAGGACCCAACTCCAAGTCGTTGAGATTTCTCTCCAGCACTTCACGCATACGGAAGCAGAGCTTGACAACGACACGTTCAGAATTTGCTGCGAGAATATCGACAAGTTGGGTGTCCAGGCAAACACCGTCCTCCAAGAGATCGACAGCTTCGTACAAAGAGTTATTTCAAAGCGGCGAGTTCAAGAGAATGCAGCAAACGCCAGACCGTCTAAAAGAAGATGGTTACGTCGCAAATCAACATTGATGCGGTTGACGGCAAAGGTAACCCCGATAGTCAACTCTCTCACCGCCGCCGCCGGACTGCTCCGGGATTTATCTTCGGACAGGAAGTTCAGTGAGCTAAACATGATGATGACAAGCTTCACGCTGCAAAATATTGAGCTTGTCCAGTCCAACGCAAGCGAGACAACGACGCTAGCTGAACGCATGACTTTGGACATGAAACTTGAGTCTTCTATGCGCCAGGTCGTCGAGAAAGACAAATCATCTTCGACTCTGAGTATGTCCAGGAGATCGTCCATTGACTCTTTTCATTCGGCGCTTTCAAGCAGCTCGGAATCCACTACGAGCATTGTTTCGATCACCGGGACACTGGACGCGGTCTGTGAGCCTTTCTGCCCCTGCCAGTGCCATGTTAGTAATCAGATCAGAACACCTTCCTGGGTCAGGTACATTCTAGGCACAATGACCATTCACGGCAACGGAACGTTTCGACTGAACCGGAGGCCTTGCAATAAAATATGCAAAAGAAGTGGACCAGCGACGTTACAGTTCTCCTACCTGGCTCCTGCTTGGACCTTGCTCAAATCCTTGAACATCTATATCAAGGCCCAGAGTATCCATGCGCCAGATTTCATTGTCCGCATGCCTCGGATTATTCCAATGGACGGTTCCGTTTGGAGTGTCATTGAGCTTGGCAAGCTCGTGGATCTTCGAGATATGGTGAATCGACGGGAAGTATCGCCTTACGATGTGAACTCGTTTGGAAGATCATTGCTTCATGTGAGCCTCCCCAAGAGTCGCTGTTCCTGCCGAGATTCAGTGGTCTAATGCGAATGATGTAGTACGCGGCAGTGAAAGGCCAGAATGATATTTACAAGTACCTGCTGTCTTTGAAGGCAGACCCGTATTACCGAGATGAATCTGGAATGTAAGCAATCTATGTTCGTATCTACTAACTCCAAATGTGGGCTGACTGGAAGCGGATGCAGGGCAGCCAACCAGTTCGGGGTTGACCGAGCTCTGACTGGCACGGGCTTAGGCCGGATCGTCAGCTCGACAGCTCGGCCCGCTTCCTTCGACCTCTTCCTCGATTCTGAGGCACTTGAACAACAGGAGTTTAATTTCCTACATCTTATTGTTCTCGGGCTCCGATGCTTGGACCTCAAGTTGATTCTCAGCCAGTGTCTGAGCCCCCAGAGCGACATTGATGCCGGAGATATCAACGGACGCACGCCACTCATCTGGGCTGCCTGGAGGGGCGATATAGAGAGCCTGGACCTGCTTCTAAGTTCATACGCTGACCCAAACCGGACCGATCACGAAGGCTACACTGCCATAGCTCGAGCAGCACAGGCTGGATATCTTGACTGTGTTCAACGGCTTCTTCAGGCGGGAGCATCGATAGAGCTTTTTGACAACTACGGTTATCAGCCAATTCATCGCGCCAGTAGCAATCGGGCCAATGGTGTCGCTATTGTGGAGCAACTACTCGAACATGGAGCGAATCCCAACGCGCCAAGTCGCTACGGTACTCCACTGCATCTTGCTGCAAATCGCGGCTCCCTCGAAACCATCAAGCGTCTGATCGAAGCCGGCTCGGACATCAACGCACTGGACGAGGACGAGGACACCCCTGCTTTCGTGGCACTTCTTTGCTGGAACCAGCCCGCCTTCTTGTTGTTCATGCAAACTGGAGCAAAGTTGAACAATGTGCGGAAAAGTGGAGAAAATATCCTGCACCTACTCACCTGGGCTGCTTCGACAGAAGTTTGGAGTGTCGTCGCCGCACGTGCTGGAAGTGAAGAATTGAGTGGCGTTGATGTGAGAGCACTCCATGCTGGGCATGATTTGTTTTACTGCTTCACAGTCTGTCGCGATCGTTGGTATGTTGGTGACCGGGAAAGAGAGGGAGAGGATGACAAGTTTCACGCCTTGATTGAGGCTTTCAGGTTCTGGGGAGTACCTGAGAAATGCTAAAGGTCGCGGTAGGATCCTTTTAATAAAATGCATTGCCAACACACTCGCGAAACCTGGGTAGTGCTCGGGAGACAGATACTAGAAAGGACCGGTTCTGTTCCCTGACAGAGGGATCAAACTATATAGAGTCCTTTAGACGCTACACAATCATTTTTCGGTCCAGCATTTCCTACTTTTCGCGCATGCTAAAGCACTCCAGCCGCGGGGCCCTGCCCAAAGAGGCATTTCATTCGGGTCACGTGATCTCGTTCTCGCGACCGCACGGTCCTATACACATCTACCCCATCCTGAGTTCCCTAGTGCAGAGAGGCTACTGGAGCTTATCTAGTCCTCCTACTATCTTGATTCAGTACACTACTCATATACCACAAACTCTAGCCAGCGAGCCCATCGTAAACAGAACACCTCTCCCGAATCCAAAGTCAAGCCCGCCTTCCCAAATCCCTAAGATAGTATGATAGCCATTATGATATTCTCTTTAGTATCCATCTAAAGACTCCCAACAACATAGCCAAAAGAAGCGTCGCTAACGTCAACGTTGTCCATCGGACCGGGCTATTCCCCAAGCACGAACTGCCATTTGAGATGTTGTTCCATGAAATCCTTGATCGGAGTCGTCGGGCCCCTCTTGTAGTCCGAGCATCTCACGATAACCGTTCCCAACGAAGTCATACTTTTAAGATGCCGATCAATCTCCGACAGAGCCTCCTGCACAAACCCATGCTCATTCGTGAAGAAGCTCGAATTCTTATAATGAACAAGCAGCTCCAGAATCGAGGGCCTCGAGGCCGAGAAATGTAGCCCTGGGTAGGCTTGTCGGTTGCAAAGACAGGCTGGCGACATGGGTGAGCGCTTGTGGCTCGAGGACGTTGGATGCTTGCTTTGCTAGCGATGCACCGGGGCAGGGAGCAAGGTACCGCGCCGTTCAGACGGAAGAACAGGGCGCCACGTGCCGTGCGGGGTAGGATGGATGTTCCCCACGCTTGATTAGTCAGGGGGAAGCTGATCTCCGGAATACGCGCCTCCTCCCGCTGTGCCACGCAACCCAGTCCTGGAAAGGCAGTCATAGGCGGCGTTGCGACGAGACTTCAATGGGATCATGTTCAGCGCAGCATCATCTTTTATTCCCGGGGACGAAATTATTCGAGTTTCGATGAAGTCCACACGCGTATGACAGGAAGGATCTGTAACATGCACACGCATCCGAGCGACGAAGCACATTGCAGCTCTTGGCGGCGGGTAATCCCGACCGTTTTTAAACATTTAGGATACAACCCCGCAGATTATGCATGTTAGTTGCTGGCCCGAAGCTGTAACGGTAGCGAAACACGTAATTCTTTTTAACGTATTATAAAATAATACTATATAATTAAAATAGCTAAAAATAAAAATTTTAATTTTTTTTTTACTACTCTATAAAATCTGCTATAGTAAATAATAATATATATATTAGATCTATATCTATTTAAAGACTATTCTCTTATTTCTATATTTACTTTTATATTTATACTAATACTAACACTAATACCTTTCCCTTTATTTCTTTATATTTATTTATAGGAGCTGTATTAACTTTATATACGCTACGTCCTTACTTTATATAGGTAAGTAAAAATAGAGGCTCTATAACTAGAGCCTATTAAATATAAAATTTTTTAAATTTTATAGCTAGTAGAGCGATAACTTAACTAATAATTTATTAAACTATAGTAGTAATAACAGCGTATAGATAAAACTATAGATAAAACTATAAGTAAAACTATAGGCTATAAAACTATAAGCCGTATATAGTATATTTAAATTATACTTTTTTCTTCCTTTTATACTGTATAATACCTTTTAAAATATTTTCTTCTTTTTCTTCTTCTTCTTTTACTTTTATTATAGATTATTATAGCTAAGAGGACTTTAAAGCTTACTTTTAGGTATCTAATAATTATAACCGGCCTTAGTTAGTTAATAGTAATAATAGTAATTTTAACTTTTATTAAAAATCTAGATAACTAGTAAAGCTATATTAAAAATTACCTAATACTAAAGTATTATTATAAGTTTATAGAAAGGGCTAGTCTTTTTAAAGAACTATTTTCTTTTATTAATATTTTTAATTTTAGATTAATTACTGTACGGCTCTTTATTCTTAAATATATAGTAATTTTTAACCTTAATAATATCTACGGCTTATACTTATATAGTAATATAATAAAATTAGTAAAATAATAGCTTAAGAGGACTAAGGGCTTACTAAGTAAGATAGAGGGTAAAAAGAAAGGTAAAAAAGAGTTTTTTAAGGTAGTATAAGAAAAACGGGTAAAACTTTAAAAAAAAAAACTTTTAAAAATAGTTAAAATTATTTAGGCGTACGTATAGGAGTAGGGTAAGTAATAAAAAAAAGGTATACTATAGTACTATAAGGTAGTTATAAGAGTTTACTATTAGGGAGTTAGTAGTTATTATAAAAAAATTAAGAAATTCTGTAAGGAGTACTATGCTATATTTTAATACTTTAATTACTATTAAAAAGATTATAGATTATTAGCGCTAGTAGAAAAGTTATTATAATTACTATATAAGAAGCTTATTAAGAGTTAATTAATTATATAATATAATAAAAGTTTAAATAGTTAGTCTAGAATTGCGTAATATTACGGTAATAACCCTAAAAGAGGGGGCCTTTCCCTTTATAATAACCTATAATATTAAAAACTACTTCTAGTATTTTACTATTAAAAAGCTTAACTATTTATATAACCTTTTTAATTAAAATATCTATATAATAAGTATAACTCTAATTAATAGTTTACGTATAGCAGCTATCTACTATTAATTAAAAAATTAGATTCTTTCTTTATAATAATATAATACTAATACTTTTACTCTTAATAATATTTTATTATATTAATTTAACTCTTTACCTACTAAATTAAGAATAATAACGTTAAAGAAATAGTAAAATAATATTTAATATCTAAGAATCGGCGTACGATATAGGAGGTTATAATATATAACTAGTTTTAGTTTTTTAAAATATTTTATAGTATACTAAATATAATATCTTCTCTATTTATCTAGAGTATTAGTTTCTAGTATAGGCTATCTATATATCTTAATTACTTTTATCGTAAATTTCGGTCCCTATTATAAAATACTAGCTCCTAATTACCGAACCCTAGCTCTTAATTACTAGGATTATTTAAAATAAAATTATTATTTTATAAATAATAAATTATTATATTAAGCGATAATTTTATCGCTAAATAATACGCGATATTATTAAATAATCTAATACTTACACTACCTTTCTACGCAAAAATTAAGCTCCTATTATATAAAAGTTATTTTCTCTATCTATATAGCTTTAGAAGAGGTTTTCTAGGTCTTTCTTAACTCTTTTAAATTGCTTAAAATTTCTAGCAGTATAAGTAAAAAAATATATTATTTATTAAGACTATTACAATTTATTAAAAGATAAGCTAGTATAAAATAGCTAAAATTATAAGCTATATTACTACTCTCTCTATTTATATAGTATATTATTAATTATAAATTTTTAATACTGTCTTTAATTAAAGTATTAAATTAAATTTAATAAAGCTATACCTTATATAAAAGTAATAGTAATAAGCTAACTATAAAAACTCTAAAAATAAATATTAATTAATAATAGATAAGTAAGCTAAACTTATTAATTTTAAAAAATATTTTAAATAAGTAAGTACTTAATAAAGCTTTTATTTCTTTATATTTATTTATAGGAACTATATTAACTTTGTGTATACTACGTTCTTACTTAATATAAGTAAGTAAAAATAAAGGCTCTATAACTAGAGCCTATTAAATATAGGATTTTTTAAATTTTACAGCTAGTAGAGTAATAATCTAATAAATAACTTATTAGACGGTAGCTATAATAATAGTAAAGTAATAGCTATAAAATAGTAATAGAGTATTTATAGGTTATTATTTTAGATAAAACTATAAATAGAACTATAGGCCGTATATAGCGCGTTTAAAATAGTATACGTAGTAGCTTTCTTTTCTTTTTATAAATACTATATAAAGTTTAGAAATCTTTTATTATTATTATATCTATAACGTTAGTATTCTAGCGTTTAACTATTAAACTAAATAACTTATAGTATATAGTATAGACTTTTACTAATAGTAATAACTAGTTAAATTACGTTAAGAACAACCCTGACTCTTATTTTTACGCAGTATAATAGGCTAGTCTACTTAATAGACTAAATTCTTTAATTAATATTATTTTTAATTCTAATTTAATTTTAACGTATTTTTTCTTACTTAAGTAAAATACTATTTTTAATTTTAATAACACCTATAAAAACTATAAAGTTTAATTTTACCTATATAAAATATAGTAAAATTTATAAAAAAGTAGTAAAAAAAAAAGTTATACTCTTTTATTTAAAATAAAAAATAATAAGACTAATAGCAGTAGTAGCGGTAATAATACCTTAATAATAATAAAAAAAACTTCCTTAAAATAGTAAAAGGAGTAAAGCTCTAGTAAAAAAAGCTTATTAAAATAATTAAAATTATTTAAACGTAGGAATATATATACGTATAAAAGTAAAACTTTAAAATAAGTAGTAGCTAGTAAAAGAAAAGTACACTACGACGCTGTAAGACAGTTATATAAAAGCTTACTATTAAAAAAATTAATAGTTATTTTAAGAGGACTAAAGGGCCCTATAGGGAGTATAGCGTTATTTTAATACTTTAACTACTATTTATTTAAATAGGTTACAGGTTATTAGTGCTAGTAAAAAAATTATTATAGTTATTATATAAAAAACTCGTTAAGAGTTAATTAATTACGTAATATAGTAGAAGTTTAAACAGCCAGTCTAGGATCGCGTAACGTTATAGTAATAACCTTAAAAAAGAATAATAAAACTCTTATAAATCTTATTATTATATAAAACCTTTTATTTTATATTATAAAGTAGTTAGAATTCTATACCTTCTACTAGATATTACAGGGCGGTAAAAAAAAAATACGTAATTAAAAAAAATTAGTTTTTAAAAGTTTAATAACTCTATATATATTATATTTAAAAATTTGTAATAAAGTTAATATATAGAAAAAGTTATAAAATATAATATATTAGAGCTTAATTAGGCTTAGGATATTTATAGCCGTAGTTATATAACCTTAAACTTAGGACTTTTTTTTTACTTAACTTTATATATTTATAACTTTTTAACTAGCGTATAAAATTAGCTATAAAATATATATATATTACTATTTTATTTAAATTACCTATGTAAATATTTATAGTATAGATTAATAATATCTTACTAAAATTATCTTATATTTCTTTAATAGAAAGAAATAGTAAAAATTAAAAAATTGTATTATATATTTTACGTAATTAATATTTTAGTTATAATTAATAGTTAATAATATATTATTATTATAATATTATATGTACTTAAAATTTAACTAACCTAGTTAGGTAATAATAAAATATTAAATATATATTATTTATTTATCTTTACTATATATAAAGCTATAAGGCTTTAAATTTATAAAAATTTAATAAGTTTTTTAGTTATTACTAATTCACTATAGTAGTAAATTAAATAATTATTTTATTATTAAACTTATAATATAGTTCTACTTTTATTTAATATTATAAATTTTTAAAAATAAGATAAATATATTATATAAAGAGACGTAAAGTATAGCGTTAAGATACTAGTCTAAAACAGGTATAGGCTAAAAAAGTTATTTACTTAGATATAGTTAAAATAATAAGCGTGTATAAGAATTATAAAAAATATTATTTATTTTAGTTAATAAACTTATAACTATAGCGTGTGGCTTAGCGTACTAAAGTTAAATATATAGTATTTTAAATACCGTCTAAATTCTTTAAGTTAAGGCTTTATATTCTAAATTTAAATTACTAAATATTTAGATTAGAAAAAATACTTTAAATTTTTTTTATAGATATTTTATAGTAATTATTAATATATATATAAAGGTATATATATACTCTTCTTTTTTTAAAATTCCTTTTAGTTACCCTAAACCACTACAGCTACACTATTTGTTCGATTAGTATATAAATATATATTATATATATAGAGTAGTTAACCTAAATAGATTCGCTAGTAATGCGGAGCGTATAAATTATATAGTTATAATTATATAATTATATAATCTATACTAGCGTATAGAACCCCTATCTAGCTATTATATAAATAGTAAAAAGAATAATAATTAATATATTAAGGTATAACTATTATTATTTATTATTTTATACTATTTTCTATTTACTATAATATTACAGACGATTATTACTCCGTATAAATAAAATATAGTTATTCTAATACTAATTAGTAGTTAGTTAATTTATTTATTTAACTACTTTATTACTAGTAGTTAATTAGATTTTTTTATTTATTATATAAGTAGATTAATTAAATTATTTAACTACTCTATTACTAGTAGTTAATTAGATTTCTTTATTTACTATAAATTAGTAAAAGTATATAAAAAGGTTAAAGTATTATTAAATTTATATTATATAAAAATACTTTTATATATTACGTAACTCTTTCCCGTATCTATAAATAAAGGGGAGTATATTAAATTATATATCTTATTAAATCCTTATCTATATAAAAGATAAAAATAACCCTCTTTAAAACTAAACTATTTTATATAAATATACTAGTACTATAAGCTAAAACTATATAACTAATTATATAAACTAGATAATATAATAGTACTAAAAAAAGCTTTTTTTATAAAAAAAGGTAAAGAGCGTATAATAAAGACAGATCTAGATTTATTATAAAAAAAATATATTTAAAAATATAATATTTTTATATAAGTGCTTAAAGACTAAACTAAATTATAATACTAAATAGAGAATCTAAATATTTTAAATAACCTATTTATTAAATAACTTAATATATATATTAACTACGTTATTATAAGACTTTATATAAAGTAAAGGGATATAGGCTAAAGTCTGTATAAAAAGCCTAATAAAGTATTTTATATATTTTTTATATTTTAAATTAGATATCCTCTATTATATAAATTACTTTTTAGTATATTTTTTTTTATATATTATATTCTTTTACTTTATTACATAAATATTAAAAGAAAATTTTTAAAATATTATACCTAAAAAAATAAAAAAAAAAAAAAAATAAAAAAAAATTTTTTTTTTAATATCTCTAATCCTCTTTTATATTAAGAAAGGAAAAATAAAGGAAAAATAAAAAAAAAATAAAAAAAATTTAAATATAATATATATATTAGGCCCTACGCAACTATTATATATAAAAACTATATATATTATTTTAGTATTTTACTAATATATAATACTTTATAAAAAATAAAGATCTAGTATTACTACTATACTTTTATATATATAACTATATTTTAAGTACTTTATATAACTAGACTAAGAGCGTATAAAAATAGCTTTTATAATAAATAATTTTTACGGTAAAAAGAGTTAAATTAATATTATTAAATAGGATAATATCTATATTATATAAGAATAACTAGTATATTATATACTTATTATTCTATAAGATATTACTATATAAAAAAAATTATATAAAAATATATATATATATTAATATAAAGAACTAAGAAGAAGACTTTATTAGTAACTATTTTAGTAAGAATAATAATTTAAATTTATCTACTAAGCGTAGAAGTTTATATAAAAGTAAAACTAAATATAATTATAATTTATTATAATTATTATTACTACTATCCGTATAGAACTAAAGCTATTTTAAAAATTTTATTAAAAGTTAATTTTATATGAAAGAGAATAGCTAAAAAGTTAAAAAAGAAAAGAATAATATCTAAAACTATATACAAAGATAATAATAGATAAAATTAAAAAAAAAATATTATAAAAAAAAAGTTTTTTTTTATATACTATTCTTTTGTACAGCTTTAGACCGGTACTTTTTAATAATTATATAATAACTTTTTACTTTTATTTACTATAATCTTACTCTTTACTTTTGCGTAATATATAAAGTTATTAATTTTTTATTTTAATATACTATAATTTTAATTAATAAGTAGTAGTATACTATATAATTTTACTTTTTATTATTATATAACGCGCGAATAACAGACTATAATTTAGTTATATAAAAATATATTAAGATAGAGGGATACTTATATAAAAAGAAAAACTAATTATTTATATATAAGAAGAGATATAGAAGAATAGAATATTTATATAGTATTACTATAAAAAAAAGTTACTAGTATATATAGAGTAGTTAACCTAAATAAATTTACTAGTAGTATAGAGCGTATAAATTATATAGCTATAAATATATAATTATATAATCTATACTAGCGTATAGAACCACTATCTAGCTATTATATAAATAGTAAAGAGAATAATAATTAATATATTAAGGTATAAGTATTATTATTTATTATTTTATACTATTTTTTATTTACTATAATATTACAGACGACTATTACTCCGTATAAATAAAGTATAGTTATTCTAATATATTAATATATATATATTTTATAGATAATTCTATATACTAGTTAAAAAAGTTATAAATACGTAAAGTTAAGAAAAAAAAAGAGTCTTAAGTTTAGTTTTATATAACTAAAGCTATAAATACGCTAAGCCTAATTAGGATTTCTTATACTATATTTAATAACTTCTTCTATAAATAAACTTTGTTTTAAATTTTTATATATAATACTTATAGAGTTATTAAACTTTTAAAAACTAAATTTTTTTAATTATTCTTTTTTTATTGTAGCTTACTATACTTATTTAGTAAAGCTAAGAAATACTATTTCTACTTATAGATATAGTTTAGGTTAGTATTTATAATAAAATTCTTAGACTTTTTAAGATTTTTAAAATTTTTTACTATTATAATTATATAGGTTAGTAATAATTACTATTACTATAGCCGTAGCCGTATAGGTATAATATATACTTACCTATTTCTACTATAAAATAGTAATTTATAATTATTAGACTTACTATTTATTTTATATAATTTAACTATTTATATAAGCTAAGGCTTACTGCGGTACTCTAGAGCCTTTTAAAAATATTTAATAAAAAGAATACTATTAGTAGTATAAAAATAGATTTAGTTATATATATATTTGTATTTGTATATTAATCGAACAAAAGGGTGTGGCTGTGGTGGCTGTGTAGGCGACTAAAAGGGGTTTCAAAAAAGGAGGAGTATATGTATGCCTTTATACTTAATGTGTCGAAAAAATAATTTAGTTATATAAAAGGCGCTACAGATAGTACTTTTATAGAGTTATTAATCTATAGTATAGTTATAGATATTTAGTAAAAAGTATAATATAGCTATCTTGTATAATAGGCTACTTATTATACTCTTTTTTATAATTTTATATATATATATATATATAGTACCGGAGATCCCGGTATATATTAATACTTTATAATATAATAGTAATAGCGTAAGCTATTACTACTATTTTTTTTTATAAATGAACGCCGCGTACTAAATTAAAAGGTAATACTTACTTATATATTACTATTTTAACTTATTATAAAAATAAACTATTTTTAGTATAACGCGTTAATATATAATTATATATTATATTTTTTATTATTATATTTAAATTATTATACAGTCGTTTTATAGAAACTCCTATAGTAGCTAGTAGTTATTATTTTAAAAAATATAAGTACTACGCTAAAAGCGTAGCTTTATTTTTTTTTAAAAAAAAAGCCTAAAAATATAAAGAAAATACGATTTTAAAGAGCGAGACTAGTATATTATATTTACTTACTTAGAGGCTGCTTACTAAGCGGTTTAGGAGTAATTAATAATTAGTAAATTTAATATATATATACAGCTCTATTTTAAGCTATTATAACTTTTTATTTAAGGTATAAAATTACCTTACTTTTATATCTACAATAATAGATACTATATTTTATAAATATTTATATTATTTATATATATTAATGTATTAATTATATAATTATTACTAAAAGTTAAATTTTTGAATTTTTAAATTTTTAATAATAAACTAGTAAATAACATATTACTAGTACTTACTATAGGATCCCTAAGCTTATATAACAATTTTATAATAAGTAAAGAGTATTATAATATATTTATTAATAGGTCTTTATAGTATTTTATATTATTTTTTTATTTTAGTTCTTTTAATAGTCTCTCTACGTTTTAAACTTAATTATACACCTAAATTAGCCTCTTTATAATTATTTAGTCTATAATCTAAATAATTCTATATATTTTCTATAGGGGCTAAATTAGTACTATAGGCTAGATAAGAAAAAAGTATAATTTTGTTATTTTTAAAAGAATTTAAAACGTTAGTTGTTTTATAAATAGTGGGATTATTTTATTAAAATTACTAACCAAAAGTAATATTAATATAAATTATATAATTATAGTAGAAAATAATAATAATATATATATCTATAATATATTTATATATTAATTAAACAAATAGTATGGCTGTGATAGCTTAAGGCAACTAAAAGGGGTTTTAAAAAAGGAGGAGTATATATATATATTTATTATATCTATTATATTATATTAAAAAAAAATAATAAAATTTATAAAGTTACTTAGTCTGTATTATCTTTATTTTAACTTTAGATATAAAGACTTTATTTATATACTTTTTACTATTAAAAGAAATAAAAAAAATTAGATATTATAATTAATACTAAAAACTTTTATCTTTTAATTAAATAGTATTTTAAACTTAGAATATTAAAGTATACTTTATAAAATAATTAATATAATTAATATTTAAAAAATAAAATTATAATATAAAAATAAATAAAATATAATATATATTAAAATATTAAAATAACTTAGTTTATAATTAACTAATAGCTAGTTCTCTTTAAACTTTATTTTTATTTTATTTCTATAATACTTATTTTTAATTATTTCCCTTTATATTACTAACTTAGTAAAGAATATTATTTTTTTTAAATTTATATTTTTAATATTTTTTTTATCTTCTAGCGTATTTTTATTATTTTTTTAATATTATCTTTAGTTACCTATTCGTTTTTTATTACTTATATTATTATTATTTTTTTAATATATTATATAGTATTATAAATACTATTAGAAGATCTTTTTAAAGTAAAAATAATTATTAAAATAAGAGTATTTATATTTAAAATGGATTACCGTTAAATTAAAGTATTATTAAATTTAGCGCTATATTAAAGGAATAAGAGTCTAAATTTATAAAATTAAAAAAATATTATTATATACTATAATATTAATAACATTTTACGTAATTAGTAATTATATAAGTAATAGCTAAATTTTTACTAATTATATAAATTTATTACTATATAATAAATTTTTATTCTAATTTAGGTCACGTAACTTTTCATAGGCCTAAAAGGGAATAGTAAAAATTTTAGTTAAATATATTTACTACCTAAAAGGTTATAAAGGCGTAAGTAAATAATTAAAAAATTACTTTATTTCTATAATTTTAATTTATTATTTGTAATTAATAAGGAGTAACTAAAATCCTTATATAATTTACTATAATTTTCTTTTTAGAACGGTATTATTTACGTATCTCTAGGCCTATTATTTAATTTTATATAAATTTTTAAAAAGGTATCTTTTTTAATTAGTATTTTTTTTCTTCCCTCTAAGTAGTTATTATATATCTATTTTAGTGCCATCTTTTTTAATCAAATATTATATAGTATCTTTAAGAGCTAATTATTAAGTTATATAATATATATATAGTACTTTTCTTTCTAATTAGGTAGTTACTAATAGTAATTTTATTATATAAAAAAAAACTACTAAGTTTTAAAATATATAAACTATACTATATTAAAGAACAAAATAAAAATTTTTTTATAGGGATTTTAGCTACTATTTATTAATTATAAATAGTAAATAAAATTATATAAATATAGTAATACTAATGATTTTTTTTTTAGATTTCTATAACTTTTTAATTAGTAAATATATTTAACTATAATTTTTACTATACCTTTTTAGGACTAGTATAGGTTACGGGACTAGAGTTTAACTTATATTAGTAATCTACTAATAAAATTATATTAATAATAAATATTTAGCCTATACTTATATAATTACTACTTACGTAATATATTACTAATTTATTACTATATAATTATATCTTTTTAATTTTATAAATCTATACTTCTATTCCTTTAATATATCACGATATTTAATATAACTTAAGTTTAATATTAATCCTCTTTTAAAAGTATATACTTCTATTCTAATAATTATTTTTACTTTAAAAGGACTCCTAATAGTATTTCTAATACTATATAATATATTAAAAATAAAACTATTATAATAATAATTTAAATAAAGTTAAAAGGGGTATAGTTCCTAAAATAATTTAAAGTATAAAAAGAATTAATAATACAGACTTAATTAAAAGCACTAAAAAAGAAAATAAATAACTAATATTATAAAATAGCCTAAATAATTAAAAAAAAATCGTTATAAAAGTATTTTAAATAAGAAGTGTTATAATATTAATATAAATAAAAAAAAACCTATAATAAATAAAGAAAACGGTATAAAAAAATATTAAAATATACTAAAGAAAATATTAAAAATATGAAAAATATAAATTATAAGAATAATAATTTTTTTTTTTATAATAACGTTACTATCAGTAACTACCTAATTAGGAAGAAAAGTGCTATATATACTATATAACCTAACGACCGGCTCTTAAAGATACTGCGCTAAGCCTAATTAGGAAAGGTGGCGCCAAGACAGGCACGTAACGACCGCTTAAATAGTTTTTAATAAATTAGGACTATAAATTAGAGTAATTAGAAAGAAGTATTATAGAAAAAGAATTAATAATAAAATTAAATAAAGAACTGTATATTAATTAATAAAAAAGTAAGTTATTTTAATAATTTAATATATTAATATCTATAACCTTTTATATATTTTTACGTTATAGTTTTCTATTCTTAATATTAATTATATTAATTATTTTATTAGTTATAGTTTAATATTCTAAATTTAGAATACTATATAGTTAAAAGATAGAAGTAATTTAGTATTTACTAAATACCTACTTTATCTATTCCTTTTACTAGTAAAGACCATATAAAATAAGTTCTTATATCTAAAGTTAAACCGAAGATAAAAAAGAGTAACTAACTTAATAGATGTTATATTTATTTATTTAATATAATAATATACAGGTAGATAATATAAAAAAAGAGTAATTAAAAAAGACTAGTTTTTAAAAGTTTAATAACTGTATTAATATTAAATTTAAAAATCTAAAAAAAAAATATAAAAATAGAAAAGGTTATAAAATATAGTATAATAAAGCTAAATTAGGCTTAGCGTATTTATCGTCTTAATTATATAGTCTTAAACCTAAGGCTATTTTTTTTACTTACGTTTATGTCTTTATACCTTATTAACTAGCATATAAAATTTGGTATAATATATATTTATATTAGGAATTACTATATAAAAAAAAAAATTTAACTATTATTTCTTATCTAAATATTTAGTATTTTAAATTTAGAATTTAGAGTCTTAGTTTAGAGATTTAAGCTATTATTTAAAAAACTATATATTTACCTTATTATTAAAAATATAAAATACTAAATAGAAGTAGAACTACATAATAAGTTTAAAAATAAAATAATTATTTAAGTTACTATTTTATTATACTAGTAATAGCGTAAAAAGTTTTTAATATATATTATTTTAAAGTCTTATAACTTCTTCTATAGTGAAGATAATAAATTAAATTTTATTTTATATTTTATACTATATAATATAATATAAAGTTAATATTTCATTATTCTCTAATTAGGTTAGTTAAATTTTAAGTATATATTTTCTAATAATAATAATATATTATTAACTATAAATTACGACTAAAATATTTAAAACTAAATATAAAATTATATAAAATATATATTACGTAAGATATATTATACTATATCCTAATTTTTACTTTTTTTTTATTTTAATAAAATATAAGATAATTCTAGTAAACTAATATCAATTTGTACTATAAATATTAGTATAAATAATATATCTAAACGGGCAATATATATATATTTTATAGCTAATTTTATACGCTAGTTAAAAAGTTATAGAGACGCAAAATTAAGTAAAAATAAAGACTTAGGTTTAAGATTATATAATTAAGGCTATAAATATACTAAGCCTAATTTAGTTTTATTATACTATATTTTGTAACCTTTTCTATATCTATATTTTTTTTAATATTTAAATTTATTATTAATACAGTTATTAAACTTTTAAAAACTAATTATTTTAGAGTACCCTTTTTTTGTATCGTCTCCCTGTAAGTATATATATATATTATTATATTATATTAGGATTAATATATATTAGGAATTTTAATAAGGTAATACCCTTATTTATAAAATAATAAACGTTATAAACTAGTTTAAGTATAATTAAAATATATATATATATATTTACCTACCCTATAACACAGATATAGCCTATATAAAAAATTTATAAGAGTATATTATATCTAGTCTAAATAAAAATAAAAAGGCTAATATAGATATAGAATTAAGTTTAAAAAGAATAGAGGCTATTAAAGAGCTATTTTTAAATAGTAGAATAAAGAACTATAGAAAGTTACTAATAATTATATTTTATTACTCTCTAGCTATTATAAAATACTTATTTAATCTTAGGGGTACTATATTAAATACTAGTAAAATATTATTTACCAGTTTATTATTAAAAATATATATATTTTACTTTTTTTAATAAGTATATAATTAATATATTAATATATAAAAATATTATATATACTAATAAAGTTGAGTATCTATTACTGTATTATATATATAAAAATAAGCCAATTTTACACCTTAAATAAAAGGTTATAATAGCCTAAAGTAGGATTCTAAAAATTTTCTATATTTACTAATTCTTTAACCCCTACAAAAGCTTAATAAGCAGTCGCTGATAACGTAAATAAAGTACGCTAGTCTTTTTTTTTAAACTAGTATTTTTCTTATATTTTTAGGCTTATTAATTAAAAGGCTATATAACTTTAAAAAAGCTAACTTTTTAGAGTACTCTTTTTCGCTATCGTTTCCCTGTAATATATTATTAATATTATAGTATATAGTACTATCTCTTAGCTTTTATAAATGTAAACTTATATTTCTTTTAAATAGCACTAAATCTTTCAACAATTGAACCTAAACTTAATATTTATTTAAAAATAAATAAATTATTCTTTTTAATAAGTACTACTTTAAATAAATTATTAAATATTATATATAACGCCGCAGGGCATATAAAAAATAAAAATAATCTAAATAATCTAAATAATAATATAATAATAATATAAAAAAGATTAAAAAAGTAAAAGTACTATAATTAACTCTAAGGGATAAAAGAGTTATAAATTAAAACTTAATGAAAACATTTATTTTATATATATAATAAAGTTACTATTAGTAATTACTTAATTAAAATAGAGTACTATATATACTATAAAATTTAATAATTAATTTTTAAAAGTATTATACTAATTTTAATTACTATAAATACTATACTAAAATAGATACGTAATAACTACGTAATAGTATTTAATAAATTTATAATTTAATATAATTTATTAGTCTATATCGTAGTTTATACTTATATTTCTATTATAAAGGCATATATATACTCCTTCTTTTTTAAAACCCCTTTTGGTCGCCCTAAGCTACTACAGCTATACTATTTGTTTAATTAATATATAAATATTAATAATAAAGGCATGCACATACTCCTCCTTTTTTAAAACCCCTTTTAGTCGCCTATACAGCCACCACAGCCACACTATTTGTTCGATTAGTATACAAATATATAAATATTAATATATATATTTCTATATATATATATTTATATATTAATTAAATAAAAAGTGTGGCTATAGTAGCTCGGGACGACTAAAAGGGGTTTTTAAAAAGGAGAAGTATATATATACCTTTATACTTAATGTGTTGAAAAAGTTTATATTTCTATTATTATAAACTAAGACTAAGTAAATATTTATAAAAGAAATATTAATATATTATAATTATAGTATATATTATCGTATCTAAAGTACTATTTATTAATAGTAGTATACTACTACTCTATAACTAAAATATACACTTTTAGTACGTTAAAAAATAAAGTTTTAGTAAAATATATATATTAAATTTACTTTAGCCTATACTATAGAGTATAATATATACTCTAAACTTTTTAATTAAACTAAATATCTAAAAAATATAAAGTAGTAAATATATATAATATAATTACTATATTACTATTTATTTTTATAGGTAATATATAAAGATTTATATTTAAGTAAAATAGTCTAATAAGTCGTTAGTTAAGTTATTACTCTACTAGTTATAAAATTTAAAAAATCCTAGATTTATATATATTTGTATATTAATCGAATAAAAAGTGTGGCTGTAGTGGCTGTGTAGGCGACCAAAAGGGGTTTTAAAAAAGGAGGAGTATGTGTATACCTCTATACTCAATGTGTCGAAAAAGTCCTATATTTAATAGGTCCTAGATTATAGTGCCTTTATTTTTACCTATTTTTATATTAAGTAAGAACGTAGTGTCTACTAAGTTAATATATCTTCTACGGATATACGTAAAGAAATACTTAAGTAAAATAATATTATTAATATAGACGTAGACTTAACTACGTAAAAAAAAAATTATAATATTTATAAAAAAACTAAAAATTTACTATTTAGGAGTACTACTAAATTAAGAAATAATATTAAAATTACTATATCTATACTACTATATACTATATAATTAATAAATAAAGATAAGTTACTTACTATTAATAATAATACTAATATTAATAATTATAGAGTGCTACGTTAAACAGAAAATATAGTTTTTTAATAAATAATTAAATATATTAAATACTATAGTTTATAGTATAAAAAATATATATAATTGTAATTAAAATAACGTAAGATAAAAATTACTAGTATATAAAAAATCGCTATAGCTGAATATTATAGAGGATATTTAGAGGTAAAAAAAAGAGATATTAAAGGGAGAATAATAGACAGCTAGTATAAAAACATAATAATAAAGGTATACATATACTTCTCCTTTTTTAAAACCCCTTTTAGTCGTCCCGAGCCACCACTGCCACACTATTTATTCGATTAGTATATAAATATATAAAAATATAATATATAAATAGTTTAGTATATAATTAAATTAAATTATATATTTTATATTAATTATTTTATTATAACTTTATAATTAATAAATCTCTATTACAATCGAACGTAAAAGTTGTGTAAAAAAAAAATAAAACAGTATTAAAATAATTATATAAATATTATAATAAGATTTCAATATAACGTGTTTTTTTTTAAAAATAATTCTATTAATATAAGTACTAAAAAGTTATTTATAAATAAAGAGAACACTTTTAAAAAAGTATATATATATTAAAAAATATAAAAAATAGAAAAAATATAAATATAGATTTAAAAAAATAATAGTTTATAATACGTAATTATTATAAAGGGACAAGATTAAAAGTAAATATTATAAAAAAAAAAGAGATAATATACTTTATAGGCGTGTGGTCTATATAAATAGGTTACTTATTTTTATTAAAACTTTATTAAAATACTGTTTCTATACTAATACCTTTTTAATAATACTAGTAAATGTATTAAATAAAGTTTAAATATAACTAGTACTCTAAGCTATTAAATAAATATAACCCTCTTAATATAATATAGTATAACTATTTATAAAATACCTAAAATAATACTAAGTAATTAATATACTAAATAATCTTTAATAGCTAAGAGTATATCTAGCTTATAGAATCTATATAAAAATAAAAAGTAGATAATTATTAAGTATATACTTAAGCTAGTTATCTAAAGATATCTTTCGTAGCTTATAACTATAACTAATATAACGAATTTTTTATACGCTAAGTGTAATTTAGATTTAATTAATATAAACTTATCTAATATATTTATTAAACGTTAGCCTAAGCTTATAATAAAGTTTAATTTTAAATATAATTATAAAATATTTTTAATAAGAATTCTAGATTAATCTAGGACTAGTTTAGCCTAGTAGCTAATATTAACACTAAGTATAATATTAAATATAATAATATGTATAACTTTAATAAAATAGGCTTTATAATAGACTAAATATTAACTAAAATAGTAATAATAGCTTTAAAGATGTAACAATAGCTAAAAGTAATATAGTTAAATAATTAGGAGTAAATAATAGTTCTAGTATAAATATTATATAATATTCTATATTACTCTTTATTATCTTTAAGGCGCGCTAGTATTTATTAATCTAATATATAAAAAATATACTCTATAATTAAGTTATTATAGTCTCTAATAATAGCTAAATAATAAATAAGTTTAGTCTTAACTAGTTAAAGTACTTTAATAAGTATATAAAAAAGAAGGTAATTAGTAACTACTAATTACTTATTATTAATAGCTATAAGAGCTATAATTTACTTAAATTTTTATAATACTATAAAAATAATAAAATTATTATTATTTATATAGATTTTTATCTATTTTACCTTCTATAGTCCCTTAATATAAATTATTTTACTTTTTTAAAAAAGGTGTATAGGTGCTAAGCCGAAAAGCTTATAAATAATTATATTATATATATTATAAAACTTTAGTTTTTACTTTATTTTAAGTATATATTTAATATAGTAATTATTTCTAGTAATATTTAAAAAGAGTTTTAAAGTACTAAATTAGTGTTACTTATACTAAAATAAATTATATTACGTCTTACTATAAAATTATATACTTTTTTTTCTAGAATTATTACCGTAACGTTACGCGATTTTAAACTAGCTATTTAAACTTTTACTATATATTTGTATATTAATTAAACAAATAGTGTGGCTGTAGTGACTCGGGGCGACTAAAAGGGGTTTTAAAAAAGGAGGAGTATGTGTATGCCTTCATATAAAACTTTTACTATATTATGTAATTAACTAACTCTTAATAAGCTTTTTACGTAATAACTATAATAACTTTCTACTATTACTAATAATCTATAATCTTATTAATAATTATTAAAGTATTAAAATAACGTCGTATTCCCCGTAGGGCCCCTTAGTCCTCTTAATAAGCTTCTATATAACTATTTTATAGCGCTATAGCGTATCTTTCTACTACCTACTACCTATTTTAAAACTTTACTTTTATATATATATATATCCTTACGTCTAAATAATTTTAACTACTTTAATAAGTTTTTTCTACTAGAGCTTTACTTCCTTTATTATTCTAAAAAAGATTCTCTTTTTTATTATATATATTTATATATTAATCGAACAAATAGTGTCGCTGTAGTAGCTTAGAATAACTAAAAAGAGTTTTAAAAATAGAGGAGTATATATATACCTTAATTCTCTTTTTTATTATTAAGGTACTACTACCGCCGCCGCTATTCTCTATCTTAAATAAAAAAGTTTTACCTCTTTTATACTATTATACTATAAAGCCTACTATATTATTTTAAAATTAAAATAGACTTTAACGTCTTTAAAAGTATTATTAAAACTAAATTAATTAACGTACTTTATGAGTTTTATAAAGCCGCGGTACAATATAATAATAAGAATTTAATAAATATTAAATACTTTATATATAACAAGGCTATATATAAGTAGTATAAATTTTAAACTTTTAAAAGTTATACTTTTTTCTTTTAGTAAAGATAAAATATTTTACTAAATATAGTAACGCTTTACTTACACTCTAATTATATATTTATAAATTAGTAACTATTTCTAATTATCTTTAAAATTATTAATAATTACTATTTATAATTATATATAACGTAGTTAGTCTAGGGGGTTACTAAGTATATAAACTTTAGGACTAAAGGGAGTTATTAGGCTATTACCTAAAGCCTATATAACTTAATATTTAGCCTTTAAATAAGTCTAGCTATCTATCCTATACTTTATACTATATTATTAATTTCTACTTAAAGGCACTTTACTATATTATATTTTTATAGGTTTTTTTTATTTTTAAAACGTCTTATTACTGTACTAATCTTAGCTAGGCGCCTATTATACCGCCTATTATACTAACCGCTCTCGATAGCAGCGACACTCCGAGATTATTAAAACTAAAAATTATATTTATCTTAAGTAAAAAGAGGCGCGTTAGAATTAAATTATAATTAAAAATATTAACTAAAAAATTTAGTTTATTAACTAGACTAGTCTACTATACTACGCGGAGATAGAAGTTAAAGTAGTTTTTAATATAATTTAATTAGTTATTACTATTAGTAAAAGTTTATATTATACACTAGAGGTTATATAGTTTAATTATTAAATACTAGAATACTAACGTAGATATAATAAAATAAAAAATAAAAAATATAGTTTTTACAATAGTACTAAAAAGATTTTTAAACTTTAAGTATATAGTATTTATAAAAAAGAGAGAAAGCTACTATTCTTACTATTTTAAACGCGCTATATATAATCTATAATTTTACTCTACCTAAAATAATAATCTATAAATACTTTATTATTATTATATAATTATTATTTTACTGTTATTACTACTGCAGTCTAATAAGTTATTAGTTTAAATTATTACTCTACTAGCTATAATATTTAAAAAATTCTATATTTAATAGGTTCTGGTTATAGCACTATTATTTTTTCTTATTTTTATATTAAGTAAGAACGTAGTGTACTAGTACTAAGTTAATACAGCTCCTATAGATAAACGTAAAGAAATAAAATTATATACTCTATTACTATTATTACTTAATTATAATTTTTAGTAGTTATACATCCTTAATAATATTTAAAAATTAAGGTTATTACTCCGGAGTATAAGTATAAAAGACTTATTTATTCTTTTATATTTTACTTTTATTATATTATACCCCGTCTACTATTAGTCTATAAATTAATAATATTATTATAATCTTATTATATAATTTAAACTAATATTTTTTATACCTAATTCTATACTAAGTCTTTATATTACCTGTTAAACCTTTTACTAAAATAATAATACTATAAATACCCGTCTAAAGTAAGTTATATATATACTTAGCTTATCTAGCCTTATAAAATAAAAAAGAAGCTACACTTACTATTATTAGTACTTACACTACCTATAGGTTAAAAAATAAAATCTACTAAATAAAAATAAAAGCATTTACTTACTTAACCTATATACCCTAATAAGCTATTTAGTGGGGTGGCACAGTAGGTAAGTACCTAAAAATATATAAGTTTATTAATTTTTAACGTTATTTATATATTAAAGGTTTAATTTCTCTCCTTATTATAAGTATTCTTTAAATACGCCTACTTTACTAGTAAAAAGTAGAGTTTTTAAAAGTGTGGAATACTACTAAAAAATTAATATAAAACTATAGGAAGCTAAAATTCCCGTATAAAATATATTATATCTAGGAGTATAAAAAAGATATCTTACTATCTAAAGTTAGATAAAATAAAAATCTATTACTAAATAGGTTTAGTATAATAAACTAGACCTAATTAGGTAATAGATTAGTAATTAAATATAACTTTATTTAGTAATATATAATAGTTTAGGAATTAAAGAGTCAATTCTAGTTTATTTAAGAAATAAAATACTTTCCTTAAATAGTTAGGTAGCCCTAATATAAAAGAATTATTTTTTAAAAAAAAATTAAGCTATTTTAGAGTTTATAATACTTAAGTTTTTTTTTTTTTTTTTTTTATAAGTGTACTAATAAATCTATCTTATCTTATTAGTTTAAGTTTAGAATTATAATTACTTTAAGTTTACTTTTAGTTTTTTTAATAACGCTAAGTCTCTTATTTTATTTCTTAACTCTTTACTTTTATATAATCTTTATTCTATTAGTCTAGAATTTATTCGTATATATTAGCATACTAAAAAGATTTATAAAATAAAAAAAAGATAATATACTTAAGAAGACTATTTTTTACTAAAAATTTATATATATATAAATTAGTATAGAACTTATTAATAAGCTATATATTAGTAGAAAAATTACCTTTTAGTTAATTTTAAATTTTATTTTAGTTTAGAGTATTACGACTACTAAAAGTAGTTAGTATAATAAATAGTAATTTAGTTAAAATTAGTATAGTAATAAACGTTTTAGAAATAAAAAAAACTTATAAAATTATAATATAGTAAAATACTTTAAATATATAATAATATAGTATAGAGTATCCGGCTTAACTATAATAGATTAAATCTAATAAATTATAATAGTAGTTCTTATTAATAGGTTTATAATAAAATAAAAACTCTTTTATTTTTTTAATACTAATTACCTATTTCTATTATACCTAAATTATTATATTTTATATTTAAACTATTATATATTATCTTGCCTATATTTATATATATTTTATAATACTTTTTTTTTCTTTTTATATTATTACTACGTTTATTATATTTACCTATTATATTTATTATTTTATATATTACGCTTTTTATATTATTACTAATATTTTTCTTACTAGCTCTTTTTTATTTTATAGCTATACTATTATTAAAATAATAGTTACTATTTTCTTCTTAAACTTAGTATAGTTAGAGTTATTTTAGTTATTTAGTATAGCTAAAAGATACTACTTTTATTTATAGATATAGTTTGGGTTAACGTTTATAATAATAGGATTTTTAGGATCTATTACTATTATAACTATATAGGTTAATAATAATTACTATTACCGTACTAGTACCGATACTAGTATAACTATAATATATATTTACCTATTTTTACTATAAAATAGTAGTGTATAGTTATTAAATATACTATTTATTATATACTATTTAAATATTTAAGTAGACTAAGACTTACCGCAGTACTTTAGAGCTTTTTAAAAATATTTTATAAAAGAGCTATTATTAGGAAAATTATTATTAGCGGTACGAGAATAAATTTAGTTATATAAAAAATATTATAAGAAGTACTTTTATAAAGTTATTTATCTATATTATAATATAGTATTATATAGTAATATAGTTACCTAGCATAGTAAACTATTAATTATACTTTTTCTATTATTTTATATATATAAACGTATATAGTACCGGGAACGCTAGCGTATATTAATATTTTATAGTATACTAGTAACAGCGTAAGTTATTACTACTATTTTTCTTTTCTTTATAAATAGACGTCCGGTACTAGATTAGAAGAAATTAATATTATTTTAATTTATTATAATTAGTAAATATATTCTTAGTATATACGTTAATATATAATTTTATACTACGTCTTTTATTATTATACTTAAAATATTATAAAGCTGTTTTATAGAAATCTCTATAATAGCTAGTAATTATTTTTTTAAAAAAATATAGGTACTACGCTAAAAGCGTAGCTTTATTTAAAAAAAAAAGTATAGAGTATAAGATAGCTAAATTTATTTTAAAGGCTAAATATTTTATTATAAGTACTAGGTAACCGTCTAATAACTTTATTAGTTTTAAAGTTTATACGCCTAGTAACTAAGTTAACTAACTACCTTATATATAATTATTAGTAGCAATTACTAATAATCTTAAAAATAATTATAAGTAGTTACTAATTTATAAAGATATAATTAAAGTATAAGTAAAGTATTACTATATTTAGTAAAATACTATAACCCTTACTAAAAAGATAGAGTATAACTTTTAAGTATAAAGGCATACACATACTCCTCCTTTTTTAAAACCCCTTTTAGTCGCCCCGAGCCACCACAGCCACACTTTTTATTTGATTAATATACAAATATAACTTTTAAGTATATAAAATTTATATTACTTATATATAATAGTATATAAACTATTTAGTATTAATTAAGTTTTTATTATTATGTTATACTGTAATTTTATAAATCTTAAAAAGTATACTAATTAAAAATTAAGATTATAATTTATACTTATAAAATTAAGGATTTAAATATATAAATATAGTTTACTAACTTCTATAATTAAAGCGTTTAAAAAAATGTTAAAGACAGATTTAATTATTACGTATAAGCCAGTATTAGTATAATAAAAATTAGTTAAATTTAAAATAATAAATAAGATTACTTCGCAACGTATATTATATATAAAAAAAATTTTCGTAGAAGGAATCTTAATAGTAATAAATAGTGCTTATCTAACTATATTATAAAATATTAGGGCGCGTAGTAATAAAAAAAATAATATAAATAAATATACACTAAAATAGATAAACTATTCTAAAGGCGTTATAAATAGTATAATATAATTAAATATATTATATATATATATATAAAGGTATATATATAAGAGTAGAACTGCATTAGGGAATAAACACTTCTAAAGTAGGAAATAGAGGCTCGCTTAGCTATACGCTGCTTTTATTTAGCCCGTACACTAATCCTATTATATAAAACTATACTACTCTCGCCGTCCTACCCTCCTCCCTCTATTATCTCTTTACTCCTAAAATCCTCTTTTTACCTAATTAGTCGCTTAGACTTGCCTGTAAGATATTTTTTTACCCCTTAGTAATTATACAGCCGCGGTATTATAATAATATCTCTACTTTCCCCTATTTTAATTAACTAATATATATTTGTATACTAATTAAATAAAAAGTGTAGCTGTAGTGGCTCGGGGCGACCAAAAGGGGTTTTAAAAAAGGAGGAGTATGTGTATGCCTTCATACTTAATGTGTCGAAAAAGTCAGGTATTAATTAACTAATAATAAGGGCGCTATACCGTGTCTAAGGTACTTCCTATTCTTAATCTAATACTCTGTAAGCAGATCTATTACCTGCTAGATTTTGGCCGCTTTAGCTCCCTCGCCCTCCCCCTAACTGTGCAGTATTAATAGCATCTACTACCCTATGCCTCGATATCGTCTATAAACGAATACCTTCAGTTCATCCTTTTAAAAGAAGTCGACCCATGCCTATTCGTATTAGAGATCGTCAATATACTATATTATTAATTACACGAGACAGCAGCAAAAGCGCCTTACACTTCTTAATAGCGTCTTAATAGAATAGGGTCGGCCTTGTTTAATTTTAGCTAGACCCTTAACAATTTTATAGCATTGCAAACCCCAGGAACAAGACTAAACGGAAATAATTTAGCTGCAAGCCCAGTTTCACTAAAGAGTTATATAAGGCAGGCTCAGCTAGGCTACGACCCACTATTTAGTTATACAGACGTACTAGCATGTACTTGCCCACTTTACAATTAACACTAATTAGTCGAGCTTAAGTACGCATAATTATCTATATAATAGCGGATAATAATTTTCCTATAATAATCTATATAGTAATTTAATTATCTATACCTAATACGCTAATTATAAATTATAATAAATTATTTTTTATAATAATTTACCTCTTCTAAAAATTAAAATACGCTTTTTTTTATTAGTATTTTATAATAGAAGGCGTTCTATAAATTCTTTATAAAACGTTTTTTATAATTCTTTTTAAAAAACTCTTTAATTCTAAGAAGCTTATTCTTAATATACTATACTAAAAATTTTATTAAGATTAGTTATTTATTGTAAGAGGCAGTTATTTACTTACTTATATTAAATTTTAATTTTAAATAGTAGTGCAGTAACTAAACTGGTATAAAAAACTAAATTTATAATTTAAAATTATTATTAAAGTTTTACTTAGCTTTACGTATATACTTATAAAAATTATTTTTAATTTACTATTTTTTACTTTTTTTAAGAAGCCCTAAGTTAAATAAAGTATCTATATAGAGTTTATAAAACTATTTAATATATTACTTTTTTAAATAAAGTAGCAGTATAGCTGTACCTAAAATAGCTATTATTATTAAATAGTATAATAATTACGAAAATAGAAATAGAGAATATAAATATGTATATAGTAAATAAGTAAAAAATTTATATATATCTTTTTACGCCCGCCTTTACCTTTAACTATAGTTTATACCTTTAAGCTATAACCTTAATAATACTATCTTGTTAAATCTATTAACTTTTACTAGTACGGTTGCCTCGCGTACGTGTATTATCATCGCCTAGAGAGGATATATAATAGCGGATTATATTCCTGCGTCACAGATAGAGCAGGGGGAAGGGGCTAAAACAGCCTCTCAACACAGCCGGAGCCCATTTAGGCTCCAATCTCCCTACACGATTCAGTCTACGCCAGTAGAAGCCTACAATTTAAAGCCTACACGAAGAGCAAGCCCAAGTTTAGGTCTCGGAGTTGCCGACGGGTAGAGAGCCTTTACCAGAGGCACCCTAACCAGCGTACGAGGCAGTAGATAAGACGGAAGGGGCAGCTGTAGGCTCGTGTGATTATTGAGCTGGCTCTAACGAAAAGGAGGAGGCGCGGCGTAAGGCACGGCCCGGTTCCAAGGAGTTTGCGTCTTCGTTTCTCAGTTCCAGAGCGAGCATTGGTGGGATAACTGCGTACGGCTTCATCTGACGGCAAAGGGGCTTCATGCGAAGGCTGCATCGCCACCATCACTTCGCTACCGCATGGTCCACTTGTGCACAAGGCGCGAAGCTGATTCGGTTCCAGTCTGATATGTTGTTGGCAAGGGTGCGCAGTTTCGAGCACAGTCTCGTACGGACTGCTGCCTGATGGGCGCTAAAGGTCACTCTAGAGAGCTCTCCGAAAGGATTGACATCATAAGTGAGACCTCAAGCGTGGTATCTTTGCCTATTTAAACCTCCGCATGCCCTCTTTCCCTGGAGCACTAGCACGCCTTCGAGCCACGACTGCAGCGATGGCATTATTCTTTGATACTTCTGCCGTACCTCATGTACAAGATCCCCTCCAAATTATACAGTACAGTGGGCCTCCAAAGCCTAAGCAAACCTCTCGTCGTAAACCTCAAATGCTCCTTCGAGCAAAGACAGCCCAAAATCGGACACTGAACTGGAGAACAAAGAGAATCTTTTACCTACGTCGGGTAGAGCCGAAATTATTGATTTGAAATACTTAGGTACGCATCCCTACAGCTAAGGAAGCCACACATTCCATTGTTCTATGATGATTAACACAAACAAAGTTAGAGAAGGCAAGAGCGAGATCAGTAGTAGCGGAGGTGGAGGAGACGATGATGTTGGCAGTCACGACGATTTTGCGCCCCAGAACGAAAGGGAAGGCGGGGAGTTCGAGCGAACGTTTCGAGATGGCACAGAGAACGAGAGCTCAAATCAGCCAGCTCCTTCTGAAAACATCTGTCTAGGTAAGCGCGAGGGTGCGACCGTAATAGTGGCTCTTGCACACCATTTCTGACATTGCGTAGAGAATACGGTTGTCATGGAGGGTGTTATCAACTCTGATGCGATTGACGAAGTGAAGACTCAACTAAGCGGGCCCACGAGCCGCAAATTTCCTTCAGAGCCGCCAATCAGCTCGTCGAAAGTGAATATCGAACAGTCATCGCAAGGCAGACTCCCTATGATTGAAGACACGAGCAGCAGCAGCGATACAGACGACGGCGACAATAATGACCATGGTAATCAGACTGCGCCGCTGACACGCAAGCGGAAACGCTACCCGTCAACCAAACGGCACACTTAATCATTAAACACGACGTCGAAGCAGCACTTTAAGCAGAATGCGTGCTCAACGAAGCAACAAGAGCGATCACCCGACAGTGGCAACCCGCTCCCCAACCGTCCTTCGGCCCTAAACCCTCTTTCAGCACCACCGTGCAGCGGGGACGATGCTAAGGAATGCTACAGCGACGACAGCAGCGATGACAGCAGTGATGACAGCAGCGAAGATCACGTCCGCTATTTTAAAAGCTATAAGAAGCTAATATTAACTGTCCGCCCTTCTCGCTCGCGTAAGCATAAGTGGAAGCATAATCGCGGCGCTGCTAATAAAGACGACGAATATAAGGTAGATAGGATCCTTAATACTCATAGTAGTCGCAAAAAGCTACAGTACCGTGTTAAATAGCTTAAATATAAAAATAATCTAATCTAGTACAATACTTCTAACTTTAAGAATAGCCTATATAAACTATATAATTTTTATTTACTTAACTATAACCGTCCAGGGCCTCCGAAAAGGCTAGAGAGGTAGATACAGTGTTAGGAGGAGGATAGCGATACGGACGATCATCCTGATGGTAACAAGCCTGTGGTATTGAACAAGTAACTTTATTTGGACGGAATACTGTTGGCATAATAGAGTCTTGGTTTTAGGGTTCTTCTACTTTTCTTATTTCTCCTCGACTACTAATGTCCCTCCCGAAATCGTGTAGATAGATGCTGTATCAGATGCATATCACCTGATCGAGATTTGGGTTGACAGTTTGATAGCGGCAGAAAGTAAATCCATGCTGGTAAGGACTGTGCGCCGCAATTCCACCCAGGCACCCGAACCTCGCCCTCATGATGATGTTGAAGTGCTCGTGGCATGGCAGAGTCAATTTACGCGTATAGAGTGACATGCTATGCGCACTCACATTAGTCTGAATGATTCTCCTACAATAATCTATATAGTAATTTTATTATCTATATCTAATACGCTAATTATAGATTATAGTAAGTTATTTTTTAAAATATTTTACCCCCTCTAAAAGTTAAAGTACGCGTTCTCCTTTTTTATTAGTATTTTATAATAAAATAAGTTCTATAGGTCCTTTATAAGGCGTTTTTTATAATTTTTTTAAGGAGCTCTTTAATTCTAAATAGTTTATTTTTAATATACTATTATAGAAGTCCTGTTAAGGTTAGTTATTTATTATAAAAAAAGGGTAATTACTTATCTGCGTTAAATTCTAATCTTAAATAGTAGTATAGTAACTAGACTAGTATAAAAAGCTTAATTTTTAGTTTAAAATAGCTTTTAAAGTCTTTCTTAGCTTTACGTATATACTTATAGAGATTCTTTTTAATTTACTACTTTTTACTTTTTTTAAGAAGCCCTAGATTAAACGGGGTATTAGTATAGAGTTTATAAAACTATTTATTAATATATTACCTTTTTAGGTAAAACAGTAGTATAGCTATACTTAAAATAATTATTACTATTAAATAGTATAATAGTTGCGGAAATAGAAATAAAGAATATATAAATAAGTATATAATAAATAGGCGAAGAATCTATATATACGGATTAGTTTTATTAACTATAGTTTATACTCCTAAGTAATAACCTTAATACTATTTTATTAAATTTATTAACTTTTACTAGCACGGTTACCTTACGCACGTATATTATTATTACCTAAAGAGGATATTATATTAGTCTTAATTTGTATAAAAAATAATAATAAATTTATACTATAATAGTGCTGTTTGTTAATAATCTTAAGAGGGACTTAAGGAGCTACTTAGACTAATTAATTTTCTTTTAATAATTATATAGTGTACTATACGTTAAGGAGCACTATTATATATTTTAATAAAATAATTTATTTATTTTTTATCTACTAATCCTAATACGCCTTTTTTTTATTTATTAACTTAATAAAGTCTTGTATAGCCTTTTTATAAAATTTTTTATACGTAGGCTATTTTTTTTAAAAGTACTATTTAATTACTATTATAAAGTTAGTTAGATATAAAAATTTTTATTTAAGTATATTACTTACTTAAACTAAGTAAATACTACTTATTATACTAGAGGTATATTAGTCTAAATAGTTCTAGTATTTATAGGTACTAATTTCTCTCTTATAAAGATAGGTTAAGTATAAATTAATTTACTTAAATTTTAATAGTATTTATTATATATACTTATAGCTCTACTATTACGTTTTAGATAAGCTTTAGGTTAGGTTTAGTACTAGTAGTAAAAAAGAATTCTTTAGATAACTCTATAAGTATTAATATAATAATTAAAGTTACTATAACTAATAAAGTAGTTAAGATTACGTTAAAAATATAAAAAATAAAGGGTTAATAGATATAATTATAGTAAAAATTTATATATAACTTTTATATATTATTTTTTATATATATTATAGTTCCTCTCTGTAAAAGCGACAGCTTTAATACTAACTTTATTAAATTAGATTACCTTTACGGCGCTGCTGCCTTGTGCGCGCGCGTATTAAAGCCTACAGGGAGATACTTGGACCAAGGTGCACCATCTTCGTTTAGCTCTTCACTCTGAGGAGAGCTTATTCCTGCGGTACAGAGGCAATCAGAAGGGACTCTAGCAGTCCCTTAAAAAGAAATTCTTTTGTCGATTATAATGAAGTGAATATGGGGAACAAGCACGAGTGCATGGTAGGAAAGGTGGAGCAGGCGAGGTGTTGAGGCCCAAGAATTTCTTAAGACTGGATCTGGGCGCATGCACAAGAGGCTTGTTTAGACGGAGGACCGAAGACAGGATCTGGAGAAGGGCGATGCATTTCCTTGATCTGGGAACATGCACGGGAGGCATGCTAAGGCGGAGGTCGGAAGACAGGATTTGGAGTCACGTACGGTAGAAGCGCTTAGGCGGTAGAAGCTACATTCCCCGTTTCTGGCTATCCGCGAGGATAATCAACCGCGCGGGAGGGCATGGTGTGTTGGGCGGGGCGCTTGCAGGGGCTGATCCGGGTCGTGGGTGCCTGTGCGGAGGATAGGAGGAGGGCGATGTACTTCCTGGATCTGGGAGCACGCACAGGAGACTTGCTGAGACAGAGGTCGGAATACGAGGGCGATGCACGAGACATAGGTCAGAAAACAGGATCTGGAGTTACGTACGGTAGACACTCTAAGATGGAGCTAATAAGGGGCGATGCATACTCTAGATTTCTGTCCCAGTACGTCAGTAAATCCAGTTATCAAATGTCGTCAGTGAACACCCTGAGTAACGTTAACGCGATTGAACTCTAATTTACTGGCATAAAAGCTAGCTCTGGATTTGAAAGTGATTGGGTGGCCTTGCTGCCAGGCTGGCTAATTAGGGATAAGCTCGTAGCGCCATGCTTGACACATCACACTAAGATAATCTTTCACGTAGACTGTTTTGGAGATGATGTTCTATCTCTAGTACTAGTCATTCTCAATGGTTACGCTTAATCTACGTGGTCCTAAGATCGCACGTTCTTAAGACTGTCTTTCTTAAGACCCCCATTAGCACATTTTAGGGACCTTCGCCCCGTTCTCAAGACTGCCCTTCTCAAAATTGCCGGGACAGGTCCCAGAAATGGGCCAATGGGCGGTCTTGATCCAAACATTGGTCTAGTCCATCTCCGGGCTGATGATGTCCAAGGATTAACCGTATCTTAGGACTAATGGTCCCTGAAGAGGAGGTGCCATTGTGATAGTTGGATAGAGCTTGACACGTTGGAAAATGGTGATGGAAGGATAAATAGAAATCTGGTTTGCGCAGCATAAAGTTACTACTCTAATCTCACGTTTAACTGCCTCGCAGTGCTCTAATTATCTCCTTGCAGCCAAATCTTTGCCTCTACCCAAAACTGGGGGTCTGAGTATATGACCAAACTCACATGGGTCTGAGCCAAGCCCAGAAACCTGAGCATGGCCTCAATTCCGACAACTGTGTAATATACTGTATGCTGCCTTCAATGAGCATAGAACGAAACGTGCTAGCTGAAGCATGATATTAGAGATATGATTGTGGAGCTCAAGTACCTTTAATAAATAAGTACAGCAGTGAAGATGACGGTGTCAGTCATGGACCTGGAGAGGCTAGAAAGGCAGTAGAATCATGGCGTCTTGGCTCAATTTAGGTGATTGGGGGCTTCGTGGAAGTACATGACTCATACATAAGTCCTTTAGCACTTGCGGGGTTCCAGGTCTGTCTCCATGCTACGTAACCCCGCTCCAAAAGTGGAGAGTAAGAAGGCCGTTAGGTTTAGCATCTACGACGTTTGGCCGGCCTGTAGTCAACCTTATCCTCGTTATCCTTTATAGGGTGATCTGTAATGAGTTTTACCATTTGCGATTCGTTATGGACGCAGAGATAGATTTAATAAGAAGTAAAGAGGATATTGTAAGCTTGTATAATAGACGCAAGTAGGCGACGTTTAATAGCGTTAAATCCGCCTTTGCAGGTACAGCCCAGTATTTCGGGAGAGTAGAGGCTTAGGCACGTGTACTAACAAGACGAGTAGTAATACCTCCGCACCCCCGAACTCTAGCAAAAAGCTGGCGACAAATTTATCTCCCTCTACTCCTATACCTGTATTAATAAACTCATTAACATCCTTATTACCCTTATTATCTTTATCCTACTTGTTATCCTCGTCGTTACGTTTATACTACCTTACATTACACCTGCTATTTCTAACCTCAGTAAACTTATTACCCGACAAGTCGCGCGCTAAATCCTAGTAATTATATAGAGCTTCCTACACCTTAATATAGATTTTAGAAAAAAAACTAAAATTATAAATAAAAATAGCTAAAAGTAAAAAAGACGTATAAGTATAATAGTAAATAAATAAATAGTAAGAAAATATATAGTATATATATAAAAAAAAGATTTTTAAATAGTAGATCTTATTCTATAAATAACTAAAATAATAATAAAAATTTTTTAAGATAATAAGAGTAGTAAATAAAATATATTAGTTTTATAAAGTATAAATTTATAAGAAGAGTGTATAAGGTAGTATTAATTAAAGAGATAAAGTAAAATATTATAAAAATAGAAATCTAATATAATAGACTTATAAAATAATTAAAAATTAATTAAAAATTAAAATTATAAATATTTTAAAAGTATTATTAAGTTATAATATTAATTAAGATAGTTAAGAGCACTAGTAGTTTCGGCTCTAGATAAAGCTTATAGATCTAGTAACTAGTACTATAGGGGGGTAACATAAAAAAAGAGTAATTAAAAAAGACTAGTTTTTAAAAGTTTAATAACTCTATATATATTAAATATACAAATTTAGCATAAAGTTTATAAATAAAAAAAATAATAAAATATAATATAATACAGCCTAATTAAGCTTAGCGTATTTATAGCTTTAGTTATATAATCTTAAACCTAAGTATTTTTTTTTTACTTAACTTTGCGTCTTTATAACTTTTTAACTAGCGTATAAAATTAGCTATAATATATCTATGTATTTGTAATTACTATATAATATTTATAAAATAATTTTTAAGTATTATTTCGTATCTAAATATTAAGTATTTTAAATTTTAAATTTAAAGTATTACACTAGAGATTTAAGCCATAATTTAAAAAACTATATATTTAATATATTTTAAAAATGTAAAATACTAAATAAAAGTAGAACTATATAATAAGGTTAAAAATAAAATAATTATTTAATTTACTATTCTATTAAACTAGTAGTAGCCTAAAAGATTTTTTAATATTTATTAATTTAAAGTCTTATAACTTTTTCTATAGTAAGGATAATAAATTAAACTTTATATTAAATTTTAGACTATATAGAATACTATATAGCTAATATTTTAATATTACCTAATTAGGTAAGTTAAGTTTTAGGTATATATTATCTAATAATAATAATATATTATTAACTATAAATTACGACTAAACTCTTTAAATATAAATATAAAATTATATAAAATATAAATTATATAATATATATTACACTATTTCCTAATTTTAACTCTTTCTTTATTTTAATAAAATATAAGATAATTTTAGTAAGATATTATTAATCTATACTATAAATGTTTATATAAGTAATATATATAAACTAGTAATATATATATATTTAATAGCCAATTTTATACGTTAGTTAAAAAGTTATACATACGTAAAATTTAGTAAAAAAAAAGTCTTAGGTTTAAGACTATATAACTAAGGCTATAAATACGCTAAGCCTATTTTAGCTTTATTATAGTATATTTTATAACTTTTTCTATTACGAATTTTTTTTTAAAATTTTTAAATTTAGTATTAATAGAGTTATTAAACTTTCAAAAACTAGTTTTTTTTATTACTCTTTTTTTGTGTCACCCCCCTGTAATAGTACGGTACTAGCGTCTGCTATTAACGATTATAATTGCGACACGTTTAATATAGTAGTTGTGTTAATTATATTTACCCTACTATTTAGTACAGTAATAAGTTTACTTATAAAGGTAGCAAAATATAAGACTTTTGCAACGAGTGCGGCGTATTATGCGATGTTGGTAGTGTCTATTAGGAATCTTACGGGGCCGGAGAACTAGGTTTGCGGAGATAGGAGATAAGAGATGAGTAGTAGTACCGGTAATAATGATGATGACACAAAAAATATACCTCATTAGAATTGTGCAGCAAGTTTATGCTCAAGATTGGTTGAGACATATTTGTTTCGTTTGGACGGAAGATAATCATCCACTGTTTGATAAATGATAAGGCAGGAACAGAGAACGAGTTGGAATGAAGTAGTGCACGCGTTTGATTCTAATGAAGTCTACAACATCTCTCGAGCGTTGCTAACAAGTAACAATGGAGAATATGGTGTTGCCACATAGCTGTCTACACTTCTAGAAAAACGTTCTTGCTAACGATCGGTAAGGACAGACTGGCTCGGAACAGGTATCACAACAAGAGCCAACTAACCGAGACCATGAGAAAGACACTCAACTGGCTTGCTGTTCTTGAAGTTAGTGAACAGTGCATCAAATTTAGGAGATGACTTGCTGTCTGATTGGAGGGATTCTCAGCGACATGTCCGCCTTTGACCTTGGTACCATTGGCGGTCTCACCCTGGACGGAGTAGTGGGCGTTTGGATCACCCGGGCTCTGGTGCGACATGTTCCTGGCTACAGTCAGCGTATGAAAGAATCTCGACAGAAGGTAAATTACGTGACCACGACACGCTCCATCAGCTTCATGTCGTCCTCCTTGAACAAAGCGCCGCTCTCAAAACTACGCTTGACCTTTTGGAGAGCAGCGGCCTTCAAAGCCTGGTCTATGGCACCAGGAATGCGTTTAAACCCATCTCCAGACTCAGAGAGGTAGACGGAGATGTTCTTCGATAGAGCTTTGTTGAAGACTTGGCCGATAAGTGACATGGTTGTGGATTTGAGTTTGAAGATGATGTGATACGAAGTTCGTGATTTTTGATTGCGATGATAGAGTGAAAGAAGATTTGTTGGGATGCTAGCTGAACATTAAGGTTGCGAATGCACGCACTTATATACTTGAATGCTTCATCTGCTGCCTATATCCAATGCGGATGGGGCTTACTCTTTGACACCATGATATCACGCGGATGGCATTCCAGTCAGAAAAGACTTACTCGCTAGTTGAGTTGCTTTTCATTAGAACCAATAATTTTGTTATTGTATACATGAATTCATTTCAGTTACCGCTAGAGGATGTAACCACGTCCGTGCCTGAGCGGCGGCCTAAGGTAGAGTTTTTATTATTAAGCACACAATCGCCCACGGTTCTTATATTAACTATTATTATTAAAGTTTAGTACTAAGTTATATACTAGCTACCTATACTATTTATAAAATAGACTTTATAACTCTTTTTTTTCTAATAAACTATTTTCTACTATAAATATAAATCCCCTTACTAACGACGCTATACGTACTATATAGAAAATATATATAAATAATACAGTATATAGCCTAAAGTAAATAATAATAGGATTATAGCTATAGCTAGCACTAATAGGTTATAGTTATAAAAAATTAAGTAAATACTATTTAAAAGGTCTTTTACTTTTAGGTACACTATATATATAATTATAAAAATATTAATTATAAAATTAATATATATAGTAAGCTTAAGGAGTTTAAAAATAATTCTAATAAATATATTTATAACTTAGTTTAGGTGCGTATTAATAGGTATATTAATAAAAATATTAATAAGAAGTTAATAGAGCGTTAAGTTTAATTCTTTAATATAGTTACCTATTATATTATTATTTATTTTAGAGAAAATACTTCTTTTAATATAACTTAAAAATAGTATTAATACTACTGAATAAAATATCCTTTATAGAGTTACTAAAAGTAGAAAATAGAATATTATAAAAATATTTTAGAGAAAAATTAAGGATAGTAAAACGCTTAACTATAAAAAGTTATTATATATAAACTATATAGATAAGGCGTTTAGTAACTTTATACTATTTATAAAACTAGATTTTATTTAAATATATAAATATAAGGATCTAGTATTAACTTTATTAACTTTTTTATTATATAATTAGACTAGTATTAAAATCTGTAATATATATTGCGTTATAAAAATACAGAGTTATACATTGCCAGGTGCCGAAATACAAGACGGAGGATGTAACCGCTGCGGCGCGGTGCCGTTGAAACGTTGACTGCAGTTCAATTTAGCTATGACTGGAGCTCGTTCTTCGGGAAAGCGTTCCCTCGGGCGGATGTGATGTAGACGCGCGCTACGACACACTGAATATGTGATCTGGTTTTGTGATCAGATTCATGAATGAAACATGAAAGGAATTGGGCGACTTTTAGTGAATGTGGCACGGCCCGACGGCATGGCCGGCGACAAGTCGGCCAGGACAATATTGGCGTGCGCGATCGTGACAGTGCTGATGTCACAGCTGAGAGAATCAAGGAACACTGCATCCGAAATGTTAGAAATACGAAATTTGTAAAGAGACAGCAATTAACGTGTGGATAAACACAAAAGGATGGTGGATGACTATTAGAGGACCACAGCTCTGTAATGAATCCTTTGAACTCAGACTGCCTTTCATCGTGCAAGGCAAAAGCAACCGACTAACAGACTCCCAGAGCCGTGAAATTTTGAACGTATCGAAATCTAGTCTGAACATCAGGAACCAAACGAGAGAGTTGACGGTCGTCGAAATCTGTGAACATGATGAGTTATCAAATATGCGCAACTCTGGGTAACTGCAGTGATAATGCGCAGTTTAACCCAAGGAAATTAGACGCTGACATATTCCTGAAAACCCCGAAAGTCTCTCGAAGCCAGTACAGATGAAGCGGAAGGCCTTGCGCTTGGGTCGACAACCATCATCAGGCGAAGGAGATCTCTCAATCCCTGTGGCATCTCAATCGCTTGCATCATCTGCTCCAGCGGCAGAATATCTAGTAGCTCAGGTACTTCTTTACTCATGTTAACAGCATGTTCGACCGCAATCTTGAGCTCATCAACTTCCACCTCATCCGGAGTCGGAATACGCCAGTGTGGAAAGAGTCTCTTGATCTTTGCCATTGACCACGCCTCATTGATGAGATAATGAGGGCTATCCCATACCCCCAGGATTCCAGGCTTGATCCAACAGAGTAGTGTCGCAGCGATCGCCCAGACTTGTGATGGTTTGGTGCAGGCATGACCGAGGAATATTTCAGGGGCGCGCATAGCGTATGGCTGGGCGTGGAAACGTTGGCCAGAAGGGAAAACTATAAAGTGTTAGTGCATACATAGCCTCCTCAATTAAAGACAGTTGCGTACCAAGCCCCAAGTCTCCCACCTTGGCGGTGATCTGACTAGTTCCGATTCCAGAAAGTAGGATGTTGGCGGGTTTGTAGTCTAGGCTTCTCAGCAGATGCAATGCGGCTTCAAGCAGCCACGTTCGTAATCCATACCTGTATTGACGTGGTCATGGCTTTCTAGCACGACGCAGCTATGCAATGCTGCACTCAGAACTTTCTCCACAAGAACATAAGTGTCCTTGCCAGGTTGGTATTTTACCTGTGCAAGAGTGGTTTCTAGCCATTCCAATGCGACATACTTGTCGCTAGCAGCCGCCTCACTACTGGTATCGACCACGTCGTACAATTTCCGGAAACAGGTAGATGAAGCGACTCCAGGCAAAAGATAGCTTTGGCATTCACGATTGAGATTTTCCATGGCTATCGCGTTGTCCTGCGATGCTCCTTTGATGAAAGACCTTCAGCAGCCGTGTCAGCGTTGGGTGCTCTTAAGTTGATCGAGGGCGACCAACCACTGTGGAACATCATGAGAGGTCTTATTGGGTACAATCTCCGCTTTGTAGACCGTGGACGTGTGGGTCCCGTCTCCTTGTACAATTTCGAGGATGCGGTAGTTCCATTTACCACCGGGAAGTACGTGCCCAGTAGCAAGTGACGACATAGTCCTCGCTCTTGAGTTAGAAAAGCAATGCCTCGTGACAGAGAAGGTCGTGCTAAAATATAATCGCATTGTTGAGAATTGAAGTTGAATAAAGGATGGCATGGCAGGTTCCAAAAGTTTCAGAGATTTGTGTGCCCGTGCGTGAAACTAGCGTTGCGCAGGGTCCCATGATTCGCTACCATTAGCGCGCGCTAGTTCTTTTCTAACTCTACTATTACCCCCTTTTTTTTATAATACTTTTTTTTAATCTTTATTCTTTATATAACTAGCTTATTAGAAACTATTATATTTTTTTATATTTAAATTTTTAATATTTTTAATATTTTCTTTAGTATTTTTTATGTTTTTTCCGCGTATTATTTATTAATTATAGGTTTTTTTAACTTATATTAATATTATAAGCCTTATCTTTTAAACTCCTTTATAAGAATATTTTTAAAATATTTAAAATATTTTTTAATAATAGTCTTCTATTTTTATTATTAAAACTTTAAATTAAGTTTTTATTAATAATTCTTTTTCCTATATAAGTTATTTTAAGAACTCTACCCCTTTTAACTTTATTTATATTATTATTATTTTATTTTTAATATATTATATAGCATTATAAATACTATTAGGAGTTTTTTTTAAAGTAGAAATTATTATTAGAATAGAGATATTTGCTATTAAAAAAAATTAATGTTAAATTTAATAATTAAGTGCTATTTTAAGAAAATAGAAGTCTCGGTTTATAAAAAAAAACATTATTATATACTATAATATTAATAATATATTACTTAAATAGTAATTATATAAGTAAGTGCTAAATTTAAATTATTTATATAAATTTATTATTATAGAATAAATTATTATAAAAATATACATTACGTAATCTATAATAAACCTAAAAGAGTATAGTTAAAATTTTAGTTAAATATATTTACTAACTAAAAAGTTATAGGCACGTAAAAAAGGGGCTATTAAAATTTTTATATTTACGTAATTTTAATTTATTATACGTAATATATAAGTAGTAGCTAAAATTCCTATAAAGTTTTCTATAACTATTTATTTGAAACGGTATTATTTATATAATTTTAGACTTAGTAATTAATTAACTATAAATTTTTAAAAAAGGTAATTCTTTTAATTCGGCTTCTTTTTTTACCCCCCTGTAATATAAAATTTGTTTTTAAAAAAAAGATAGCTAGAGTAAAAGAGTATAAATAAAAAGTTAGATATATAACTAAATAATATTATATATTTATAATAATTATATTATTATAATTTTAAAATTTTAAAATTTTTATTAACACTAGTTTAAGTTACTACTATATAGTAATACGAAATTACTTTTAGTCGCCTATATAGCTACTACAGCTACACTATTTATTCGATTAATATATAAATATATATATAGTAATACGATTTTAAATAGTATAATATTTAGTTTTAAAAGAATAGTATATATTTATAAATATATATAAATACTTTAGTAAATATTTTATATAAATAATATATAACCGGTGTATAAATAAGTAAGAGTAAAAGTAAAAATAAGTAGTAGTAGTAATAATTTAAAATATTTAATATATTATTAATTATAATATAATATAATTAATTAAAAGAATATTTAACTAATTTTATATTTTTAATTATATATATAAATAGCGTTTTAGTTAAATAATTATAAATATTAAATTAATTTTTTAAAAAACTTCAGGTAGTAAAAAAAATTTAAATATAGTAAATATTTAATATCTTAGCGTAGGACAAAATAAATATAGACTATTATAAGTAATAAAGTAGTGTATCTCTTTAGTACGAACAAATAATAGAAGGGAGGTATTATTTATGCCTTTACTAACATGATTGGCCACGTGAAGGTTTGGAATATGCATATCCGTGCGAATTAGAAGGTTTGTAGTGGTGAAATTCTCTATAAGCACGTAACCGCAGAACAACCCGAGGGCATGAAAAGTATGCTTCCGTACTGCACATAGGTCCCTGTGTTTGGCAATTTAAAACATTCAATAGAGCGGTAAAGTAGCAGAAGAACAGAGTCCCATCGAAGCCTGTTTTCACGCTTTGAGCACGCTGGCCTGCTCCACGTCTACTCAAGTTGCGTTTCCGTGTAGTTTCGGGCAACCCTGCCAGAACGAGGACATAAGCCTCACCTTCTCACACTTAGAGGCAAGCGCATCGGGAGGATCCGTAGTGATTTTAGACTCCAAACAAGGGGAACCCATCCGTTCTCGATCGTAGCACTTTGAGTCCAGCTCATCAACTGGTCTTCTTGTGTATTTTTGAACGTCCAACTAGGACAAGGACATAAGCCTCGCGTTCCCATTAGAGGCTTGCGCATCGGACGCATTCATTGGAGACAAAGGGAACACATCAATTGTGGCAATGGTACTTTTAAGTCCAGCTGATCCACCAGTCCGGATTGTAATTTTGAACGTCCAGTCAGGAGGACATCGCTTGGTATACGTTGTGGTTTTTCGTGCTGTTGGGCGCAACTTCCGCTCATCGAAACGCGATTTCACGGTTTTTAGCCTGTGCACCTGGGCACGCAGGACGAGGAACTTGTTGAGAACATGGTGAATGTTTTCTGGTCCGGCCCTTAAGCCTGCACATACACTCAAAGGTTAGCTGGTTTTAGCAGTCCGAACAGGACGAGGACATGGTTTCTGTTGCTTTTTTTTTTTTGCGTCCGTCTCGCTGCACACAGATCCGCTCATCGGACGTTCTCTTCGTAATTTTTAGCCCGTCCACGCAGGACGAGGACATTGCTTTCCGTGAAGCCCCCCCCCCCCCCTTTTTTTTTTGGCCGCTGCACACAGGTCCGCTCATCAAAGTTACATCCGCGCCTTTTAGCCCGTCCACCCACGAAGAAGACATTGAGGATATGGTGAATATTTTCTCCTCCACGCCTTCCAAGCCCGCACATTAGCTCAAAACTACTTCCTTTCAGACTCCGGACACAACGGGAACATCGGGATGCAGTAGTAACAGCTTTAGTCCCGCTTTACGCATATCCTGCTCATGTACCCATACTTCCTAGGCTTTGCACAGCTCGGTCCAACAAGAGAACATCCAAGCCAATCCATTATTGTTTCGACACGTTCCGAACCCGCATGTCCAGGGCTTTCCTGATTTTTAGAGCTCCGTCCGGGAAGAGGACATATTTTCGTCAGAAGCAATCTTTAGTACCGCTCCACCCAGATCCCGCTCATGCCGCTCCATCATACAGACTTTGAACGGTCCAGTCCGACAGGACAACATGGTTTGCTTTCGTACGCGATTCTAGTCGCCCGCCCTCCCGGTCTTGCATGATTTTCGAGCTCCGTCCAGGACAAAGACATCGGTGCGTCGTAAATAGCCTTTGGTCCTGCTCCGTCCAGATCCTGCTCATAGAACGATACTGCATAGGTTTTGAACAACCCTGTCCAAAGGGAGATCATTAGAGCAGGGCGTACGAATTTGTTTCGACGCCCTCCAAACCCACACATGTGGTACGTAATATGTCTATTTTAGAGCTCCGGCCGGGACGAGGACATATGTGAGTCGGAAGGCTGCTTTTAATCCCGCTCCCTCCAAACCCGCATATGGCCTGTGTCTACGATTCTTTTAGAGCTCTGTCTGGGCAAGGGCATCTGCACTTCGTACTCGGATTTTTGGTCCTGCTTCCTCGCGTCTCGCCCATCGAATGGAACGTACGGGGTTTTTAGAAGTCCAGGCAGGACGAGGCCATCACCATTTTGGTTGCCTGTTTTAGTGCCCCCACCATCGCTATGCCTTTTGGCATCTTTTAGACCACAGAGTGGAGAGCAGTGTGAAGAGTGGAAGACCTCACAAAGAGCGGTATTTATGCCTCACGGTCAGTTGAGGAAACTTGGGACGAGGATCAAAATATGGAACCGAGGCTGATGTGGGAAAGATACATGTACATGTATGCACAGTACACGTGACACCCCAGCAGACACACCGCAACACCTCAATATATACCTACACATCATCCGCACCCCACGCCACACAACGCCATCATGTCAGCCCATTGATCCCACAGCGCGAATTCCAGAGACCATGCGCTTACCCACCTGTCCACCCCCTTACCATCGCCTCCAACTCCTTCACAGCCTTATATTCATTATCCATCTTCCTCGTCTTCCGATGTCCCATGCTCCTCAGCCACACCGTCATCGCCGCCCTCTTCCTCCACGACGCCTCGATCCGCGCATGCCACCCCAGGACCACCTTCCGTACGGCACGCATCCTAACCCTTCGTCTCGCCACGCTCCTGTCCGAACGTCTAGATCCGAGTGCAAAGTAAGTGCGGATCGGCGGATGGGGCCTCTCGTCGGAGAGCGCGGCAGGGACGCCCCTTGAGCCGGGGTACGCAACCTTCCGTACGACACGCATCCTAACCACGCTCCTGCCCGAACGTCTAGATCCGAGTACAACGTGAGTGCGGATCGCCGGATGGGGCCTCTCGTCGGAGAGCGCGGCAGGGACGCCCCCTGAGCCGGGGTACGCAGCCGTGATGCCCGAGTTGGCCCTCCTCTCGCCTATGAACAGGCGGGCGTTGCTTTCGTACCTAGCATGCTTTCTCTCGAGCCGAAGTCGCGCAAAGTACGCTCTCGGCTGCCTAGCCGCGCGCTGCAGAGCGTCGGCACCTCCTCGGTACGTATTCCTCCGAAGCTCCTGCTCTACTTCCCGCTGTCGCGCCGCAGCCACGACGTCCCGGACCTGGACGACGAGATCGACGAGATCCTCGTACGAGGCCGCGAGCATGCTGTGCATGAGCGGGACGAATGTTGGAGGGAGGGGCTTGAGCCTCGGTTTCGCCTGGCGCAGGGCGGCGTCCATGCGGAGGCCGTTTTGCTGGCGGATCGCGTGCATGAGGTCTCGATACTCTTTCGTCAAGCGGGCTACTTGGCGACTGGTACGGCGGAGCGAGTCGGTGCAGTAAGCGAGTTCGTCTCGCTGGGGCATGTCAACGTTGTAAAAGCGGATAAGTGGGCGTGACTTTTCTGGTGGGGGTTGCGCGCCGCGAGTTCGTTCTGGTTTGGGTGACGGCTTTGCATGTGGCCGTCGTATAGGTACCGGCAGGATAGGTGCTTGTTGCAGCCGCGTCCTCAGCCCAGCCATGATGTCCCTATACTCCAGTGTGAGGCGCCCAACTGCTCTGCCGACAAGGCCGAGGGAGTTAATACAGTATGCGAGCTCGTCTCTCGGCGGGGCCCTAGCTTCTTTGTATTGAATCAGTGGCCTTGCTAAGGTCTCGGATGGTCGTTTGACTTTCAATATCGGAGCGTTCGTTGGTCCAGTCATGATCTTTCTATACTCTCCTCCGAGGCCTCGAGTGTCCCTACTAATTTGGGGAAAATTGTCGGTGCGGTAGCGTATCTGGTGATCTCCCGCGTCATCTTGCTGCAACTCTGGTGCGCCTTGTTCATGACTGCACCGCTCGTTCCCGTTCCGCGCCACGAGAGACAGGCGTCGTGAGGTCCAGCTGGCAACATCTCGGCACCCCTCTAGGCCCAAGAGTGGGGGTGCTATGTCCCTGTCGCCATAGAGGCCACAGAGACCATTGACTAAATCACGGTTATACGGCACCGGCTCAGGCTCAAGACAACCCTTTAACAGCTACAGATACATTAGAGATATTCTCCTATACGTGCTAGTCTGACGCACCTACATCCTTGTCCTTGTTCTCGCCACGCCTAGTAGCCCAGCTAACAGCAGAAAACCGCGAGAATGGTACGTCGATGGTCGTTCCTCCGACAAGCGAGAACGATTCGCGAGGGCCGAGCTTGAAACTGCGGCTTATGACCATGCCTCCCTCAGCCAGCGCACCAAACATGTTCCTGTAGACGGTGATCTCGTTCATTGCGGGCTCAGCTTGGGTGGGCACAGTTGGCATGGAGTCGGATGTGCTGGGGATGGTGCCGAGTTCTAGCCCCCATACTGCCTCGTCCGGCGCGCTCTTCACCAGAGCATCGTTGTTCGGAGCGACATAGGGCGATATGAAGAATTGGACGTAGTCGCCATCATGCGCAACCTGCGGGAGAGCATCGGAAAAGTTGCCAGGTCCATCGAATTCGAAATCATCGGAGAGTTTCGAGTCTGTTGCCGCCGTGGGCACCGGGTCCAAAGACAGCAGACCAGCTTTCTTGCCCCACCCACCTCCGCCACTCAGCACGCGATGCAAACGAGCTCCAGACGTGAGGGCAATCGGAATCAGCGGGTTCCAAAACGGAGGGTCCTTCTTCCAGAGGTTTTCCCACATCTTGTCTTCAGGCTGGTCAATGGGCGCATCCGACTCCTCATGGGGCTGTGACTGCTCCAGGAGGAAGTGCGTCCCTTGTTGGGCTTCCACCATGCTGTCGCCGTCCATAACGAGAGCCCATACGGTTGTCGCCTGTGACGGCTCTCCGCGGGCATGGAAGTACCTCGGCACGACCTGCTCCAATTCTTGGGACGCAGAAATGCTTTCGCCATGCGGACCGATGACCCTACGGAGGATGTTGCCCATGCTTGCTTCCACCTGGCGCGGCCTGGACAAGGGAACAAGGGGCACGCTAAGTGCAGTGGTATAGTTCGCGGTGTCCAGTTGCATTTTGATACCATGATGCGAGACGTCTCGCTTTTCTTCCAACGTGAAATCATTCGTGCCTGTCGCTTTCGTCCACGTAGAGTACGTCATGGTCGTTGGTGAGCCAGTCTGGAATACAGTGTTGGCTAGCGGAAGCCTGACAGAGTCGCTGAAGTGCCCCTCTTCCTCACGAGACCCTTTTACACCCACGAAACTGATTGCTGCCTTGACTTGGTCTCGCGTCGAGGAAGTCAGAATAGAGTCGGTCAAAGGTAGGGTAGCATATGCGATCCCTTCATGGCCGATTTCCTGGACAGCTGGGTTCTTGATGCGTTCGAATCCTTCACCCATCATGTCGTCCCTATTCGTAATCGGCCGAGCAACGGGGAGTTTGTCTACGACGGCGCATAGCGCATGTATCCGAGCATACGAAGATGGCCCGAGTACGTGCGCGTAGGCCTGGCGAAGGGCTTTGTGAAGGAAGATATTGTCGTCGAGGAGCCATGTTGCGAACGAAGGCGTCACGAAGAAGATGGCGAAGCGGTCTCGAGAAACACAGGTGCTGGACAAGGGCGCAATGTGGGCAACGAGGTCTTCCGGGCGCTAATATCGTCAGCCTATGTTTCTCCACGGTTGCACAGGGAACCCACCGTGTTTGCGACTGACGACGGGATGATGACGGCGCTGTTGGTCGTCCTGAGCTGGAACTTTTCGCCATGGCGGGCGGCGCTTTGGGCGTAGAAACGGGGGTTAACAGCGCCGCGAAATCGCTGAGAGCGGCCGAGGCTGCCGGAGACGGAGCGCGGGCACCTCCAGACGTGCCATTGCCGCGCAGCCCAAGGAGGCATAGGAGGGGATCAATTGGTCATGGCATGAGTTGCAGGCGTGAAGAATGTCCCGTCTGGAGATGATCGCCAGAGCGCGCTAGTGCCAAAAGCCGACTAACCTTGGATACCCGCTCTCACGTGCAGCGGGACTGTCCACCACGGGTCTAGGTGGAGAGGCTGAACTGTCATGTATCCGTGGTGATTCCTTGTACGATCCAAGTCTGGTTGCTTGAAAAGGCTCACAGTTCGTGAATTTAGGCTTGGCATGTCCCTGAATCTGCCCACGCTTCTGACCATGGCGTTGCACATCCTGATCTCATCTCATCAAACTGCGCCGGGCTACCGTGTGCACGGACCGCGATTGAGGCTCCGCTGCAACGCAACTGGGAGGGCAAGGGCGAATCGCAGACGACAGCTGGCCGTCCACGAATCCTCGCATCCCCTGCGGCGCCGTCTCCGCTGGTTTGCCCACACCGCGAGCAAGCGTCTCATCGCCTTAGCATCCCTTGAGCGCTGACTTGGCCTCGACTGGAAAACTCATCGGACCTCATTCGCGCCTGCCCGCGCGTCCACGCCGCAACTGCCCTCTCCGCTTTCTGATGCGCCAGCCATAGACTTGCTTTCTCACCGGCAGCGCACCGCCGCCGTCTCCCCGTCGCCAACATGCCCACCCCGCGCTCGTTACGCCGCCAGAATCCCATCACATTTGTGCTTGCCGGCATCCTGTGCATAGGCTTCTTCATATTCTTCTTCTCCAACAATGACGGAGCATCCGTCTCGTCCGGCCAGACGACAAGCCGAGCAGGCTCAAGCGTACTCTCGCCGCCCTCGCTGCCGTTCCGCAAATCGAAAGCGAACGAGCCGCACAGAGCACCTCCAGTCGAGCACTACTTCATGAACAATGTCACCCAGACGCGCACGCCGGCCGAGAACAAGGAGAAGGTGCTGATCCTCACACCACTTGCACGCTTCTACCAAGAGTACTGGGATAACCTGAATAAAATTTCGTACCCGCACGATCTCATCTCGCTCGGCTTCATCATCCCCAAGACGAAGGAGGGCAACCAGGCATATGCGGACTTGCAGAAGCAGGTCACCAAGACGCAGAGCGGACCCAAGGCGAAGCGCTTCGCGAGCATTACGATCCTCCGACAGGATACGGAGAACCCTCTGACATCGCAGAACGAGGCCGAGAGGCACAAGATGGAGAACCAGAAGGCGCGCAGGGCAGCCATGGCGAAGGCGCGCAACTCGCTTCTGTTCACGACCCTCGGGCCCACCACCTCCTGGGTGTTCTGGCTCGATGCCGATATCGTCGAGTTTCCTCCGACCATCATCCAGGATCTGGCAGACTACGACGCACCCATCATTGCGCCGAACTGCTTCCAGCGCTTCTACGACGAGAAGAAGAAGGCCATGGACATTAGGCCGTACGACTACAACAACTGGATTGACAGCCCGACTGCGAAGGAGCTCGCTGCGAAGATGGGCAAGGACGATATTTTGCTCGAGGGATATGCTGAGATGCCGACCTATCGCAGTTTGATGGCCATGATGTACGACGCTTCCGCCGATCCTGGCACGAAGATCAAGCTCGACGGTGTAGGCGGCGCTGCACTTCTTGTGAAGGCAGATGTGCACCGCGACGGCGCCATGTTCCCGCCTTTTGCATTCTATCACTTGATTGAGACGGAGGGCTTCGCAAAGATGGCGCGCCGACTCAACTGGGACAGCTATGGTCTGCCCAACTACCTTGTAAGCCAGATCGTAATTTTGCACTTTTCGCATCTGATAGGAAATAGGTATACCACTATAACGAGTAGACGCTCGCCGGGGAAATGCGTTTTATCTGGACTGTTTTGGCGAGCATTGGGCGGCGTTTTTGGCTTGCGGAGGCTCTTCGACGTACCTTTTTCGGATATTGTCAATGTATCAAATAGTCACTTTCGATCCTGTCTAGATGTTACGCCCACCGCGTGGGCCGCGGGAATGTCGAAATGTTCAGTGTTTCCACTTGTGCCCCTCCATTGGCAAGACCCGTAATTCCCAGTTACTCTTCCACGCATTTCAACGAGGCTTAAAGAAGTGACAGCATCCAACCGAACTCCCGGAACCTGACGAAGCGGTTCCTGGCATGTAGGATAGATTAAATTGAACTCGTCCAGCTTTCGGCTCGTCGGATCGTCCCGCAGCTACCATGGATGGCAGCTTCCCACGTGCAAACAGGGAGCACCTGATCGCTACAACCCATTCATGATCAATATATCTTCTCCTGTCGACCGTAGGAGAAGTACTAGCTTCGCCCTCCACTATACCCTCTCAAGGTACCATTTCATTTTCTTTTTCATAGGTCAGTGCTCCACCTCCACCAGCCACACGAGCTCCCGCCATGGCGTCAACGCCCCCCTCGAGCACGAAATCTCCACTACCCCCAGTCGGCGCGCTCGTAGCCCCTGTCCACGAACGTTCCACAGCCGAGCCCGCAGACCGACGTCGACGATGCAGCTCCGTCGCGCCCCGAAGCGACGGGCCCAGCACAATGGGCAGCCAAGCTCCAACCTCTGTGAGCGACCACAACCACGACACCGCGCCTACGCAAGGCCCGCATAGGCCCTCCCCAGACGCCGAGTCGAACACCTCGCGAAAGCGAAACCCAGCGCGCAGCCCCGAGGACGACAACGACACCGCCGGGCCCCGACCCAGCACCAGCATGCCCTCGTCCACCGACGAGTCCGCGCCCATGATGCGCACCGCTGCGTCCCGCAAAGACTACAGTTCCATATCGCCGCGGCTATCTGCGCGCTCTACGGGGTCGGAACCGCAGCATGGCACCGAGCAGGAAGGCACGCGGGGCGCGATACAAAGGGGCGCGCCACACGGACGCTCCGAAGCCGAGCGCGCAGCCGCGGACGTCGAGCAGCAAGAAAGCACGCGATGGCACGCCTTCTGGGAGAAATACGGCAGCGTCGAGCTCGAGAACAAGGGCAGCGTTGCGCGGGACCACCTCGCGCTCGGTACGTCGCCTTCCCCCTTCCTCCTTCCCCTCTTCTCCCTACTGGACACCGCATCCTAACCCCCACCCCCACCCTTAGAACGCACCTTCCTCGCCTGGCTCCGCACCTCCCTCTCCTTCGCCTCCATCGGCATCGCCACAACGCAGCTCTTCCGCCTCAACACCTCCCTCCAGAACACGCCTGGCGCTGCGCCCGGCCCCGGTCCCGGCCCCGGTCCCGGCACCCACCTCCGCCACGTCGGCAAGCCCCTCGGCGCCGCCTTCATCGCCGTCGCCGTGCTCGTCCTCGCGCTCGGCTTCCACCGCTACTTCGAGGCCCAGCACTACGTCATCCGCGGCAAGTTCCCCGCCAGCCGGGGCAGCGTGCTGCTCGTCAGCGGGGTCGCGGGCGCGCTCGTGGTCGCGAGCTTGGTGGCGATATTGGCGGTTGGGGCGGGGTCGTGGGAGAGGTGATGGGATGGGGATGCAGAGCGAGGATGGAAGGGGTGGGTAAAGGAGTGGGTAAAGCTTTGCGTGTGGTCGGTGGGGCACGGGTATGGGGTATCTATTACATTTGTCCGCACTGTGGCGAGTGGGGTGGAGTGGAGTGGAGTGAAGTAGAGAGGAGAGGTACTGCGTCGAATGATACGTGGTTGATGTGGGTTTTGCGGTCTTCACGACTTGGCTTGGGCGGAATGTATATACCGGTGGCGTCACATCACAGGCAGAGGGGGAGGAAGGGGTAGATGGTCATGAAATGGGTATCTCAATTAAGCCCCGCGGTTCGCTCGAGTCTATCTCCTGAGCTCGAAATCACATCTGCATTGCGCGATGTTGTTGATCCGTCATTTTCTGCCATGCGTTCCCCGCAGCCAGATACATGCTCGTTCATTTCTCACCAAACCCCTCTCACTTTCGCCACCGGCGTGTTCCCCCTCATACCGGTCAACGTCCCTCCACCTACTTCGTCATCTCCGTAGTGCTCTTGCCAGCACGCGAGTTCTTGATGACCTTCGTAATCGTCTCCTCCACCGCGTCCCAGTCTTCCAACGGCAGCGACTGAATCTCGGTCTTGTAGTAGTCGGCGATCTTGTGGAGCTGCTCCCAAGTCTTCCGGTCGTGAATGAGGGTCAGAGCGACACCGACGCGTCCAAATCGACCCGTGCGGCCGATGCGGTGAAGGTAGGTCTCGGGGTCGGGGTCGCGGCCGTTAGGCATTGTTGGCACGTCGAAATTGATGACCATGGTGACGGACTGGACGTCAATACCACGGGCGAGCACGTTGGTGGTGATCAGGACCTTCGCCTCGCCGGATCGGAATGCATCGATGACACGATCGCGGGCTTCGCCTTCGAGATTGCCGCTCAACTGCGCGACCTTGTGACCATCGCGAGTCATGCGCATCTCAAGTTCCTCGGCGGTAGTCTTCTTCCGCACAAAGATGATGGAGGATGCTTGCGACATGAGGCCGTAAAACTTGAGTAGCACGTCGTATTTTCCATTCTCAGAGGGGCAGTCGATGCATAGCTGCTTGATGCCCTCGATGGTGAGCTCCTCGTGAGCGAGCGTGATGACGTTGGCGTTTGGAGCGAACTTCTGAGCAAAGTTGATGACGTGCTCGGGGAAGGTTGCGGAGAAGAGCACAGTCTGGAAAGTACCCGGAATAAGGCTCTTCACGCGGGTGCATTGATCGCCGAGGCCGCCCTGCTCCAACATATTGTCCGCCTCGTCCAGGACCAAAACCTTTATGCTCCGCGGGTCGATAAGGCGTCTACGGATCTGGTCCATGGCTGTGCCCGGAGTACCAACAAGAACATGTGCCTCGAACTTCTGGTTGCGTCGAGACGGGTCTGGCACGGCGGCCATTGTCTTCAGACCCTCGATGAACTGTCCCATGTGTGTAATGACACCCAGAATCTGGCGTGCCAGCTCTCGACTCGGCGCGAGGACAAGGGCTTGTGGCGCGGGGTTTTTGACATCGACGCGCGAGAGAATGTTCAACGAGAAAGCGGCGGTCTTGCCTGTTCCAGACTGCGACTGCGCGATCATGTTCTGAGGCGGGTTCATAAGAAGCAGCGGAAGCGCCTTCTCTTGGATCTTTGATGGCTTTCGGAAGTTCATCTGGTGGATGCCTTTGAGTAGCTCGTCGGACCTGCGAATGTGTTGGCGACTGTAGTGCGGCGATTGCAACGCGACTGGTAATCTCGTCAGCGGGCATACTTACAACTGAAGCTCTTCGAACGTCTTAGCGGAGTATAGCGGGTTGTCTGGATCCGCCTGGAGGTCGGCGAGCTTGACCTCGACCTTGAGCTCCGTATCTGCCAGCGGGTTGCCATTGCCGGGAGGGCCAGCGCCATCGAGCTGGTCCGCGGCGGGCTCATCCGCGGCGGGCTCATCCGCGGCGGGCTCATCCGCGGCGGGCGCCTCGGTGGGCTCGGTGGGCTCAGTCTTGACCTCGACAGAATCAGTCGTGGCGTCAGTGGGTTCGGTCTTGACTTCGGCGGGCTCGGTCTTGACCTCGGTCGCAGCTGGCGGCGGACTGGTCGCCTTTGCAGAGCTCGCGTCGGAAGCCATGGTGAAGTTGGCACGAAGGTGCGGTGGGTAGAAGTGGGTAAGGTCTGTATTGAGAAGGGTCAGCGACGGGGAACACAGAGGCGCCTTTAAGACAAAACAAGCGATCAGGCAGTGCGTCTGCCAAGCGACCCGTGTGCCTCAAGTGTCGAGGGCGAGGTCAATGGAGTATGGGGAGTTTAAACATATCGAAGCGGGAGCATCAATGGTGGGGCGTGCCAAGGATTAAGGTTGCAGGCAGGTGCGCTAGGCCGCGTTAGGCACCTACGCGTGGAAGCGTGGAAGGAGCGGCCGACCCCACCAATTGGGCTCATGGATGCCCGCCAACCTTGGAACGCCCCGGTCGGATCCAGACTTCACACCAGACTTCACGCCTGTCCTTCGCCCCATGTTCTGTGCCGCTCTGTTGTTCCCTGGACTCTCCTCTGCACACTTCGTAGCAGCATGGAGGTGGATATTGCGCCCCAGTTCGGCGCCGAACTGAAGGTACCAAACCTGCCGCTCAGACGGCGCAATGCATGCTGACTCGAGCTCACGCAGGATGGCTTCAAGAATGTCAATGCCTGGGTGCGTATATCCGAATGCACACACTTACTCCTGTTCCCCAAAACTTCTCGAGCCCTTTCCGGGCCACAACTCGCGGTGCTGATCCAACAAACTCAGGTCTCAGGCGGCATAGCGTGGCTGGACGACATCCAACAGTTCTACCGAGAACGAAGCGCCATCGAGCGCGAATACGCAGCCAAGCTCAGTGCATTGGCAAAGAAGTACTATGAAAAGAAGGCAAGAAAATCGAGCGCCGTATCTGTGGGCGAAACACCTACCGTTACCCCCGGCTCGCTGGAAAGCGCATCCATGACCACATGGGGAGTCCACCTGTCGACGCTGGAGTCGCGCGCCTCCGAGCACGACCAGTTCGCAACCGCCCTCGTATCCAACATCGCCGATCCCATCAAACACTACGCTGCGCGGTATGAAGAGTTACGGAAGTTGCATGTTGACCACGCTGCAAAGTTGGAGAAGGAGCGGGACTCTACATACGCAGAGCTTAGAAAGATGAAGGGCAAGTACGATAGCGTCTGTCAGGAGGTGGAGAATCGTCGGAAAAAGACCGAAGGTGCATTTGATCACGGAAAGCAGAAGGCGCGGAACGCTTTTGAACAACAACAGGCCGAGATGCGCAACGTTAAGAACACATATGTCATAACTATCAACGTCACGAACAAGCAAAAGGAAATGTACTACCACGAATACGTACCCGAACTACTCGACAGCCTCCAAGATCTGTCCGAAACCAGGGTGTCCAAGCTCAATTCCATCTGGTCCCTTGCCGCACAGGTCGAGACACAGACCCTCACGCGAAGCACCGACCTCTTGAAGCACCTCTCCGCCGAGATCCCTCGCAACAACCCAGTCCTTGATTCAATGATGTTTGTAAGACACAACGCTGGCCCCTGGCAAGAGCCGCCTGACTTCCAATTCGAGCCAAGCCCAGTGTGGCTCGATGACGGCACGATTGCGACCGACGAAACGGCAGTCATATTCCTACGCAATGTGCTCACGAAATCGAAGGCGTCGCTACAGGAGCATCGGCGCGAGCTGAACAAGAAACGGAAAGAGGTGGAAAACGCGGGGAAGGTACGGCAAAACATACGAGAAGGCAAGGACAAGAGGGACGAGGTGGAAGTGGTTCGCACTATTTTTGCTCTTCAGGAGAGTATGCACGAAGTCGAGCGGCAGAAGGTCACCGCAGAAGTGGAAGTTTCGACCATTACCTCTGCGGTAGGCGACTTGAGCCTAGGTGCTCGGAGCCACAATTTCAAATCGCAAACGTTCAAGATACCGACCAATTGCGATCTTTGCGGAGATCGAATATGGGGATTGTCAGCGAAAGGGTTCGATTGTAAAGACTGCGGATATACATGCCACAGCAAATGTGAGCTCAAGGTACCCGCCGATTGTCCCGGCGAACAGACCAAAGAAGAAAGGAAGAAGCTCAAGGAAGAGCGACAAAAGTCTGCTGGCGCAGCACCGCCGCCGGTCAACGGCAGCGCCCCGACCGCGAGCATGTCAGCATTAAGTCGAAGTGACACAGTCAACTCGATGAACACGCTAAGCTCAGGCTATTCGGCAACGGCTCAACGTTCAATATCCGGCGGATTGACGCCCACGACAGAGGAGGCTTCAGCGCCAGAAAAGAAGCCGGCAGCGACGGCACCTAGAAGGAATCGCATCGTGGCGCCTCCGCCTGCGCAATACATCAAGAGTGACGACCCTGATCCGCTCCCCAGCCCCACAAAGCCTGCGGATCAGAAGGGACGTATGCTGTACCCATACCAAGCTGGTAGTGACGGTGAGCTTACGGTTCCTGATGGCCGAGATGTAACGATTCTGGAACCCGATGGTAAGTGCATTCTATCGTATTGTCTCTACCTGCAAATACTCATCCGTCTGGCAGATGGTTCAGGATGGATGAAAGTCCGCGCTGGCTCGAAAGAAGGCCTCGTCCCCGCCTCCTACGTCGAAATGGTCGCGGTCACTCCTCCCTCATCTTTCTCTACCAACCGCCCCGATTCCACCTATTCTGCGTCTTCCGCCTCAATAGCAGGCAGCGTCACCGCTGGCGGAACCATGAAGAAGAAGGGCCCCGCCGTAGCGCCCAAGCGCGGCGCAAAGAAGCTCAAATACGTCGAAGCCATGTACGACTACACAGCGCAAAGCGATGCCGAGCACAGCATGTCCGAAGGCGAACGGTTTGTACTCATCAACATGGATGCCGGAGATGGGTGGGCGGACGTGGAGAAGGACGGCGTGGTCCGGAGCGTGCCGGCGAACTATATTCAGCAAGTATAGTCATCGCCTGAAAATGGAATGTTTCGTCGTATTCGGTTTTTTGCATCAGCTTTGAGCGAAGCGTCATGTCGCTATCGATAGAGACTTGTGTGTTCTTCGGGGAAATGCACTTGTACATGTCTCAGCCGCAAGGCGTGCGCGGGAAGTCCTCGTGGGGGAGAGACTTTGTTTTACCCTCACGTGTCGGCCGCCTGGGCAACTGTAACACCATCCGCTCCTGCGTCTACCGTCTGTTTTCGTGCTGGCGATGTCCTGCAGGTACCGATGTAACGCCGTCGGCGAAGGGCATCTGCAGGTCGCTGGATTGGCACTGTTGAACGGTGCAGGCGCGTCTGCTCGCCCAACAAGCGCTGTGCCGCAGCCCAAATTATGTACACCCTCGCGGTTCCCAACTTCATCGACAGGATGACGTGCATTGCGTCGTTGGTTGAGAGCCGTGCCAACCCTGCGCTTAACGGGAGCCGCCCCGCAAGCGCCACACCCGCACGACATGGGCGCTTGCAGACGACGTCTCCTCATCCTCACCTTGCTCTTCACTGTCACTTGCCACATCAGCGTGCAGGAACGGCGTTCTGCAGGTGTCACGCTGGCTTAGGTCGCTGAAGCGCATCCTTCGGGGAAGGAAATTGAGGATCCCCTAGTGTGGGCGTACCGCTTGCACAGGGTGGGTGCGTGACGACATGCCTTCCAAGGTTGGGCAACATGCTGCATGGCTTCGCTGTTGGTTGAGCTGCCCGCAAACGAAAACCATGCGCTGATTGCTATACGTAGGGAAAGTGGTCCATGTGGATAGATTCTAGACGTGCTTCGCCACGGGCCTCGTCGGTTCGAATTCCGCAGGCGCACGAAAACAGCAAGAATGCGGCCACGGGAATAAACAATGCGGGTGCCTGGACTAGGGCGCGGTGCCAGGCACTGTGCAACGTTTGCTTGTAGTACCGACCGGCCGAAACGATCAATGTCCACGTATGATAGATGCGATGGAGTGCCCAGGAATAGCCCGAGGCAGCTCGACTGTGCCGCAATGGTATGGGGCTTTGCCGCCCGCTATACTTTGGGCATGCAATGTGCTTGGGAGACGAGTGTGGCACACGCAATGGCGGACCGCTGCGCTGGCGTTGAGCATATTCGAGCGACTGCGCTCGATGCAACGGTAGGACCAGGCTACTGTTTGGTCTGCTATGCACTTCTTCTCACCTCTGCCCGATTCCCTCCTATTGCCTGGATTTCTTATTCCCGCACGCTCGTTTGATCCAACAAAGATTCTTAGCACGTTTAAACCTATTCGTCACTCCTTCGCTTTGACTCGGTGAGACACGGTCGGGCCCGCCTTATCCCATCCTCGTCTGCCCCAGCGCTCGCTGCTATCAGCGGTGAAGAAAGAAAAGGTCCAGCCTAGATCGGCGCGCCCTCGTTCCTCACCCATTTCCACGAGCGCAAACGCAAAAAAGGGCAGGCGCGAGCCGTGGTCTTGGCGCCCTCGCAGGCAAACAACAACCTCCACCCCGCCCTCACTCTCACCGAAACACTCTCTTTCGACCTCCTCGTGACTCGCAGTCTTTCCCTACTGCCGCAACACTCTCCTCTCTTTATTGTTTCGGCACCCCTACTTGGAGGCCATCTCCAATTCACTCTTTAGGCTTTGGAATATACTTTTCGGCCGCGCCCGCCTTCATTCCTCAGGCCGCAGGTCGCAAGGACGCAAGTCTCTGCGCACCGCCAGGTTGCCCAGTCGCTGTTGGAGACGGGTCTCTCGCCAATTGTACGTTGCTCTGTAGCAGGTTGGTGGCTCCTCCGCAACCTGCCGCGCGCGCCGTCAGTGGCTAATTGGGCAGCAGCAGAACAGACCGCAGTTACCTTGACGTCTTGGTAACAACCGGCAGTATGCGATTCACCGCTGTGGCTCTCGCCGCGGCCGTCGCTACGGCGCTCGCCAAACCTCACGGACACGTGCATCGCCATGCGGCCGTTGCGAAGCGCGCGGACGCTGTCGTCTACGTTCCGGGCCCTGTCGAGACTATCGTCGTGTACGAGCTCAATGGCAAGTTGATCAGCGAGGACGACGTGCGCAACGGCATCGCGAACGGCACCCTCACATGGGGCGAGGACGGCACGCTTTCTTCGTCTGTCGCTGTCGCGCCGACGCCAGCGCCGACCGCCGAGAGCCAGTCAGTCCAGAACGACCGCGTTGCGGAGGATCCCAAGCCAGTCGAGAAGCCAGCGCCTCCTGCGTCAAGTCGAGCGCCTGAGCCCACGGAGCAACCATACTCGTCACTACCCGCCGAGACGTCTGACCCAACCTCCTACAAGCCAGTGGACGACGATGGCAACTGCCCCGATTGCGACAAGGAATTCCCCAACGGCAAGCTCGACTGCGGTCAGTTTCCTATCGGCTATGGCGCAATCTATCTCACCAACGAGGGCATGGGTGGTTTCGCTGGTATCCAAGCCCCAGCAAACGGTCTAGCGAATGCCATGAACAAGCGCGTTGAAGCTTATCACGACATCATGACCGTTCCTACAGGCTCCTGCCCCGACGGGAGCTGTTGCTCGCCCGGTCGATTCTGCTCCTACGCTTGCCCCAATCCTTACCTCAAGATGTCCTGGCCGAAGATGCAGGGCGCGAAGAAAGAGTCTGTCGGCGGGTTGTTCTGCAACAAAGACGGCAAGCTCGAGATGGGTGATGGTTCTCTCTCCAAGTCACTCTGCGGCAGGGGCTCCACCCGTGTAAGGGTCAAGGTTCAGAGCAAGCTCTCAAAGCCAGTGTCCATTTGTCGCACCGACTACCCAGGTCTGTACTCAATCTAGTTGGACAACCCATTACTGACGCAGAGAAGGAACCGAGTCCGAGACTCTGCCGCTCACCATTAACCCCGGAGAGACCAAAGAGCTCGCCAATCCCGACCAGAGCGAGTACTATAACTGGGACGGCAAGGCTACATCAGCCCAGTATTATGTCAACAACCAGGGTGTCGAGGAGAAGCGAGCGTGTACATGGGGCAATGGCCAGGGCGATGAGGGCAACCGAGCTCCTGTCAATATTGGAACCTCTTTCGTCAGCAAGGTTACCACTGAGAACCCGAAGCCCTTGGGCTACACCAGTGTCTTCCAGAACGCACCAACCAACCCCGACGCGAAACTCAACTTCGCCATCTATTTTACCGGCGACGGCGTCAGCAATTACTGCTCCTACAAAGACGGCCAGTATATCGGTACCCCGCTCACTCCCGGCGGGTGCACGGTGAGTCTTATCCACAGCGAGAGAATACACGCTGACTTTAATCCTTACAGGCGAGCATCGAGGACGGCAAGACTCTCACAATTGTGTTCGCGGACAGCTAGCCCGCGGCGCGGATTGCACCATCGGCTTACCTTGCCCACGCGAACCGACTTTCTTTCTTGCTTCCTTTCTACCAAAACATGTCTTTCTTTTAGATTTTGGCACCTTCGCCCTTCTTTGTGGCTTCGCTTCTTACCCGGATGTTGGTCCATACTTTGACTATGTCGAAAGGCTTTTCGCGATCGAACCGATCTCGACGGATTTTTTTTTTGTTGCGAGGAGTTTCGGATCTGCGACAACCCCGAACAGAGTTTATCCTGAAGGCATCCGGTTTACCGATCATTCTCCGCGAAGGAGAGCTTCTTTCGAATTGTAAGTCTTGTCATGCGTTTAATCTTTGTACATTATATGCGGATCTGCCGGGTGCTGAAACCGAGGGGCTGGCGTTTGCTTTGTGTGTCTTTTTCTGGCGTCTGCGTATCGGGCTAGGGTCAAGCAAGGGGCTCGATGGATGCCGGGAGGGTGCAGCGAGTGAGGCTGGTGGTTACGGCGGTGGAAGCTGCAGGTTCTTTCTTGGACGGGGTTCTGGGTTGGTTCCATGTTTCGGATTGCTGGATGGGGCGTTCGGGGTGTATCTGCAGGGAGGGTGGTGTGCGGATGGATCTGGGCGGCTCGGATGGTTGGTTCGTGGGACGGGACGGGACGGGACTGCACTTTGGACGCCCCGAATGGGTGCTACTAGGACCAAATGATGAATGTTCATACGTCTCCAGCGATCCGATCCGATCGGTGGGCATGGGATCCGTATCTGCGATCGCGAATGGCTAGCGAGGACACCACACGTTCGCGCGCACGCCGTACTTCAGATGACCTACCCGTGTGGAAGCCGTATCTCCTGTATGGCCATCCCTAGACCCACGCCCACAATGCGAGGCCCGCCCCTCGTGTACCCAGATGCCATCGCAACCGCCCGCGTCGACTAGTCTAGTGCACTCCCACTCCCCACCTACCTACCCCTTCGTACCTATACATACGCTTGCAACCCTACGTGTACACCACCTCCCCCTCGTCTCGTCCCGTCTCATCTCATCGTGGCGCTCGCAAAGGTAGCTAGCTACACGAATTCGACATCCCGGCATCCATCCACCTCACTTCCACCCCATTCATCGCCGGAGGTAAGTAGACCAATCCGATCCAGCCCGACCCGACCCGGTCCTCCCACGCCACGTCCGTCCCCTTATACACTATCTATAAAAGCATCACCAGGAGCAAAAGGAGACGAGATCCGTCCCGCAGACGGGTGCTGCGTGCCCACGGACCAGCTGTCTGCGGACGCAGGGTGTCGTCAGGGCGGATACGCGCGCGGCCTATTCGTATACGTAAGACCCAGCCTAGTCCTCTCTAGGCGATGATAATACACGTACGCGAGGCAACCGTACTAGTAGAAGTTAATAGATTTAATAAAATAGTATTATTAAAGTTATAGCTTAGAAGTGTAAACTATAGTTAATAGTAAAGAGGGGTATATAAAGACTATTTTACTAAGATTCTTCGCCCGTCTACTATACTTATATTTATCTATATATATCCTCTATCTCTATTTCCGCGATTATTATATTATTTAATAATAATAGTTATTTTAAATATAGCTATACTACTACTTTACTTAAAAAGGTAACGTATTAATAAATAGCTTTTTAAATTTTATATTAATACCCTATTCGATCTAGGGCTCCTTAAAAAGGGTAAAAAGTAGTAAATTAAAAAGAATCTCTATAATTATATATATAAAGCTAAAAAAGACTTTAAAAGCTATTTTAAACTAAAAATTAAGCTTTTTACGCTAGCCTAGCTACTATACTACTAGTTAAGATCAGAATTTAATATAGGTAAGTAATTACCCCTTTCTTATAATAAATAATTAACCTTAATAGGACTTCTAACTTAGTATATTAAAAATAAGCTATTTAGAATTAAAAAGCTCCTTAAAAAGGACTATAAAGAACGCCTTATAAAGGACCTATAAAACCTATTCTATTATAAGGTACTAATAGAGGAGGAGAACGTATATTTTAACTTTTAGAGGAGGTAAAATATTCTAAAAAATAATCTACTATAATCTATAATTAGCGCGTTAGGTATAAATAATAAAATCACTATATAGATTATTGTAGGAGAATTATTGTCGACCCAGCCTAGGCTCGATGCTAAGGTTAAGGTTGGAGTAGAGACGGCTGCGTGTGGCATGTGGCTTACTTAGGGCAGGTGGTATGTAAGATTTCTCTAGAAAAGGGAGGTAGACATGGCTGAGGTACGAGGTTTTCGTGCTGCGGGCAGAAAAAGACGGGATAGGTATGTAGATACCGTTTTTGGACTAGTGTCTCGACGCTACACTTTACCTCTTTTTACATGATAAGTATGTAGAGGGAGGAAAGCGCGCGGCCAAGTCAGCGTGTACGTAGGTACGTACGAGGCGGGCTCCACGGGGGGGAAAGATATACGTGCGCGGTAAATACGTGTATGCATGGCAGGTGCTGCCGTCGCTTGTTATGTGGTATATATGTACGTGTGCTACGGCACGGTGTGCGTGCTATGCATGCATGCATGCAGCTCTCTCTCTCTCTCTCTCTCTCTCTCTCTCTGCGCCGGACGTCTCGTCTCGATGGCGAACCTGACGACGGGGCCAATCTACATCGAAATCAAAAGCAAAAGCCATAGCAAACGGACTAATCCGCTCAGCACGGGAGTATGCTACAGTGCCGAAGGAGCCATGCTGGGATATCAAACTTGTGCCGAGGAAAAACCATGCCAAGGTGGGGTATTAGGAGTACAAAGAAGAGATTCCGCTGCCTGCCCATGTCGTGAGGACCGTCAATCGTGCATGCTGTGAGCGCCCGCAGTGGCGCTCGTAGTGTGTGCGAAAGGGAAGTCTTAGTCTTGATGGCGGTGAAACCTGCTGAATCTAACCACCGTGTTTGCAATCTCAAGGCGGCTGCCTATCGGCTGAACCAGCGCTGAGCAAACAACCACGCCAAATGGTGCTGCTCATTGCCGTATCGTGATGGGCAGTCCGCTAACCCCAGGCCTCACGTAGGCGCAGCCGCAAACTCGCCGAACCGTTCCGCAGACTCGGCGCTCGCGTCTGCGGGCGCGAGAAAGTCTGGAAACGCATCCTGTCCGTTGGGCTGCGGCATCTCCAAGGCGACCCCGTTGTGCCCGCCGTGCGTCAGGCAGCCCACGCACTCGCAGCCGTCGCCGCACTGGCAGGTGCCCGTCTCGTCGTTGCACCCGGGTAACACCATCTCTTGCCAGAAGTAGGATGACGGCGATAAGGTTACCGTGTCCTCGTCTTTGCCTTCGCCGGGGCTGTCGGTGAAGGTGGGACTGTGTATTGGATCCTCCGCTTTTATTGACAGGGACATGGGAGCCTGTGTTCGACTACTGGGCGTAGTGTCGTTGTCCAAGAACGAAGATGCTGTCGCTGGTGTATTCTGCAGTCTGCTTGGCGCAGATGTGTGTGGCCACGGGTTTGGTATGTGCAAAGGCGGATGTGGCATGTCCAATGCGGTGTTGATGCTAGGCTGAATGTTCATCTGGTTCGTGGCAAAGTAGTCCGTAGGGGCGGCGTTGAATCCTAGATTGGCTTCTGCACCGTACCCTGGTTGGTGAGGATAAGATGGCAGGTCGTAGGTCGGTGGAGGCATGGTACCGAATTGGCCGGTGCTCATGAAATAATGCATGGACCGCATGTACTCGATCATCGTGGCGTTGTTCGGGTGCGCCGCGCAGCCGAAGCAGCTGCAAGAGTCGCCGCAATGGCAATTATGCTTCGGATGGTGATGCGGAGGGTGTCCGTCGATTGGTGTCATCGGCATCGAAGCGGGCGGCTGGTAGGCTGATGCCATGTGGTTGTATATCGGCGTGTTGAAGTTGAACGGGGGCGGTGTTTGCATAAAACTGTTGCCAGGATGGGCCATGCCATAGGGAGGCTGCTGCAAGTGCGCAGGATATTGAGAAAAAGTTGGAAGATGCTGTGGGTAGTTCGGCGGCATATGGGGCTGTGGCATTGCATGTTGGGCTGGTGGCTGCCCAGGCGCGGATCCTCCGCAGCAAGATTTCTTCGGTGGTGCGGGTTGGGCAGGGGAGGCTGGCTTGTCGCTGCAACAGCTTCCCCTCTGCGTTTGGGCCGGCTTAGGTGCGCAGCAACTCGAAACGCCTTGCGAAGTAACAGACCGTGATGTTTCCGAGAAGGGTTCCGCGGCGACCGTCTCGGCATCTTTTTGCAATGGAAGCAACCTTGGCGTTGAGCTTGCGCTAGAGGGATTCGAAGCACCGTTGCTCTCGCTCGTTGGCGTTCGGTGTGACGAGGAGTCGGTCTCGTCGTCCTGGGCAGCCTTGACGACTTTTTCGAGTACTGCAGGGCTAATGGCCGTCGCGGTGGACTTTCGGCCGCGGGCTTTCTGGACACGCCCGGTGCCGTTGTTCTGTAGCACTGGCAGGGCATTGTCGGACGGACAGGCGCAACCAGAGGTCTTGGGGATGGAATAGCTGATGACAGCCCTCTCACAACTACATGACCCGCTAGGGTGTGGGCAGCTGCTGAGAGGCCGACCAGGCTTGCGAACTTCTATCAATACCCGATCGCGGTGGTCGCATTTTGAAGAACGGTGACCGCGAATGCATGGGCCGCTAGCTAGGTATTAGCCATGCATGGATGAGAGAAGAAATTTGATAGGCTTTGCTCGACAGAGAGGCCGATCGGTTTTGGGAACGAAGGGACAGCAAGGAGACCGAGAAAGTAGTACCGGCGGCCACAAAGAAAGAAAGAGAGCACAACGCCACGTACCAAGCGACCTTCTTCTTCTCGCCATCGATGTTCGCCCACATGATGTGGCTTTCGGAAGAGGGTAATTATAATGTGCTCATAAACCGCACAGACACGGACTTGTCGCTAGAGCGCCCGCGGGTGGTAGACCGTGTGGCCGAGCAATGGAAGTGAAGTTGATCTCAGCTCGACGCACGTGGTAACGCGGGGTGAAGGGTGCAGGTGTCCGCGGAATGCACTTTTGCAAGGACCACTCAAATGTCGTGCGTTTCGCACACAGGTACGGTCGGGAACGTGCTATGGCGGTGCGACCCGCTCTCGGATGAGCCCTGTCGTGTCACCGGGAAAGCTCTCCAGCCGGCCCGGATGGGTTGCGATGGGTAGAGTGCGAGCAGCGAGTGCGCAAAAACGAGCAGATTAAGCCGCGTCCGAGGCAGGGAAGAGGTAAAGGCGAGGGCAATGGGCGGGGACAGGCCCAAGGCAGGCGCCGGGGCAGGTCGCAGGGCAGATGCGGTCGCTGCAGGAGCGCGGCGTGCCGTGACAAGGCACTAGGCTCTTTCTCACGGAATCGTGGGTGGTCAGGACGAGCAGCCCGGTGGCGCGGGTTGCAGAATGGAGGCGTGGCTTGCGGGTGGCCTTGGGAGCGGGTGGGTTTTGCGATGCAGACGAGTGAGCAAGTTTCTACCAATCAGACGCCGAGGCTGCGGTTCTTGTGCCGCGCTAGGTCGAGACCACACGACGGCGTCCGGTGTTTGGAAGCGACCTTCTGTTCCTGAACGCGATGCAGAGGCGTGCTGTCTCTTCAATATTAACGTCGCGGTCAGACTGGACAAAGGAACGCCGGGTCCCTGCGTCGCTTCCGTCGGCTGCATAGGCCCTCTTTTCAAGCTTCCTCGCCGCATGCCGCATTCTCATCGCGGACGAGCAGCCGACGCGTGCAGCCAATGCGAGCGCGTCACCGCCGCGCCACGCCGCAGTGGCTTGGGTGGCTGGTGCACTGCGCTCCCACGTGACTGTGGGGTAACCGAAAATCGACCTTCACGCCAAGGCCGTTGGCGGCCGTGCTTCCGTCACGACTTTCCACAACCATGTCGGACGAGGCTGAAGACGTTGGCGTCGACCTCTTCCAAGAGCCCGAGGGCTTCTACCAACCAGAAAAGCAGGCCACCTTTGCATCACACCGGCTCCTGTCCGGGAAAGAGCTCTCCATCAGACTCGTCGGACACAATCCACTGTGGGTAAGATTTCCTTGCTACCGAATTAGCTTCGTCGACCAACCTTCTCGATGTTTTCCAGAAGACGTCGAACCGTGGAATCAAAATTCACCACTTTCACAACCCCCCTCCCCCCCCCCCACCCCCCCCCCCACCCCCCACCCCCCCCACCCCCCCCCCCCCTCCCCCCCCCCCTCCCTCCCACCCCCCCCACCCCCCCCCACCCCCCTCCCCTCCCCCCACCCCCAACACCCCCCCCCCCCACCCCCCCACTCCCCCCACCCCCCCCTCCCCCCTCTCCCCCTCCCCTCCTCCCCACTCCCCCTCCCCC